>PVJC01038708.1:0-16629 GCA_004026665.1 Murina feae | reverse complement strand
CCATCTTGCTGTCCTCTGATTTGATCTTTTAATCCATTTACACTTAAAGTAATTATTGATATGTATGTAGTTTTTGACATTTTGTTATTCAGATATTTATATATTTTCTTCTTCCTAAAGAAAACTTTTAACATTTCTTGTACCACTGGTTTGGTGGTAATGAACTCCTTCAGTTTTTTTGGTCTGGGATCTCCCTTATTAATTTGCTGGCTTATTTTGAGTAGAATGTTTTAGGGATCTTATTTTGCTTTGTTTTTTTTTTCCCTCTCTTCTCTTTTCCATCTTGACCATCAGTTTGTTATTTTTATAGTTGTCTTTCACTAAGCCACATCTACTCCTGTCTAGGACTAAGCACTGTGGTGGAGTTTTACAGATCCTATTATTTGGTAATGCTAGAGAAATCCTCAGCTCAGACAAGAAGCCAGCAGACAGCTTTGATTAATTCTCAATTCTCTGCTCAGCCTTCCCTTGAGATCCAGAACCTCAAATAAATGGGTGTTCGAGGCAGTGGATCTGAGTTTGTTTCAGCCTGTTTCCTACCAGGAAATCCAAATCCCAACACCCGACTCTGAGCAGAGAAAGTGGAGCCCATCCTCCACCTCACATGGAAATTTTTCATCCCTTTTCCTCTGAAAAAGCGAAACTCCCAGGAATATTGCCTGTTCTGCTGTTCTGGGCTACAGTGCTCAGCAGCCTTGCGGCTTCTGCACCATCTACAATGTTGTATTGCTATCCTGTTTCTGGATCCAAACTTTTTTTTTTGAGATGACTGTATCTGAGAGTGTTCCTCTTTTAGTTTTCTTCTGCCATTATTATGTATTTGGAGCAGAGGGTTGTTTGTGCTGAAGTGGGAAGATTTCTTGAATGATGTCTTAGAGTTCTTTGTTCGAGAGCCACAGAAATGCCTCTGGAATTGGCACACGGGAGCCTGGGAGGTGGCACATGGGGTGGAGGGAGGCCCATGATTTGATCCAGGGATCTGGGCAGCAGGCACTAATGGAGAGCCTGCTTCATGCTGTTCCTGGATCTAAGTCCTAGACTTCTAACCATGTTCAGTCATCCTGTCACTATCTTCAAGAGTCAACTTGCACGAAAGAATGTCTGATTGGCATTTCTTGGGTCATTCACATTTTTATTGGAATAATTTGATTGATAGCCTATCCAAGACTATTGTGATGAATGGAGAAGAAACCCCAAAATAAATTTGGGGCGTTGTTTTCAGAAGATGGGAATATGCATATTGGGCAGAAAAAACTACATATGCCCATTTTACATGCTCTGTCACTAGCAGGTGTGAAACAATATAACAATATTTATCCGGTACTTAGTATGTGTCAGTCCCTGCGCTTGGTCTCTCCCACCTAATAACACCTCTAATCCTTACCATACCCCACGAGGCATGTATTGCTTTCATGTTACTGATTAAGATGCTGAGGCTCAGAAAGGCTGAGCGACTTTCATAGGTCGTATAGCTGGGATTCATGTCCTGTGGATGGGGCCCTCACCCTTAGCCACAGAGCCACACTGCCTCGGGACTCCCGTGCTTCTTTACCAGGTTGACAGCATTAAGCCGGACAGTGCAGCGAGCCCCTGACACAGCACCAGGCCCTGGGGATGCTCGGTGTCCGACCAGGTTGGTCAATGTGGATCCGACTGGGGCTCACGGGGTTTTCTCTGTATGTGGGGAGTGAGAGGAGATGATGTGAACAGTTTTCTCTTTGAACACCCAAGGGGACTTTCATAACGAGAGGGCATTCTCAACAATAGAGGCCAGAGTTGAACTGGGTTACAAATTGTCTCCTGCTGAGCTGCTTGCCATCCTCCTTCCAGCGGATGTGCCAATGGAACAGCCTGTGGTCCTTTTCTCAGAACTGCTGGGCCCGAGGAAAGGCCACGGAAACAGCTGCTGCTTATTGGGAGGATCAGAAAAGGCATAAGTTATATTTTTCCAGAGGAACAATGTAACATATGTCATGTGAGTGAAAACAAGACACTCAACATAATAATAAAGCATAATAATCACCAACAGTTATTGGTGGCTTAACAGTGTGCCAGGATCTGGGCCCTGCTCATCACATTGCTTCATGTTTATCCTCAGAACACTGCCACGAGAGGAAAGTCATCTTACTACCCTATTTTATAGATGGGAACATTGAGAATTGGGAGGTTAATTTTTCAGGCCAAACAGATCGTGGTGGGGTGGTGGCTATCCTTTATACCTCAGCTCCAAATCTCCACCCTGGGCTGTGCACGTTGCATTGCTGACAAAGGAAACTCCTGTAAATACGTCTCTGTTCTCTGCATCCAGCGTGCCTGGAGAGCAGTCCGGTTCCTGAGTAGGGGTGGCTGGGGATTGAGAAACTGAAAGAAAGAGACAGACACAGAGATAGAAGGAAAAAGCTGGGGCTGGGTGGGACCACTGTCCTCTGATGATGAGACAGGGACAGGGACAGTGACCCAGAGCCTATACAGTGTGTTTATTTTATACAGCAAAAAACAGGAAGTTTTACTAAAAGTCAAGGCAAAGGAGATTATGTGCATTCTTGGGTGGGCCCCGGTCATATTCATTCCTGGTGCTTAGCTGGATTTAAATAACAGAACCCACTCCCTGGCACCTGGGCTGAAGGTCAAGCTGACAACACTTGTGCCTTTTGGCAAAGCATGTTTCTAGGATGTGGCTTTGCCAATGCCACTGGCATCAGCTGACAATAATTAAAGAAATGCCCATGTGCCTTCCCAGGCGTCCTCTAAACCCTTGCCCCCCCCCCCTTTTTTTTGCTATGGCCCCATCCATAAAATGATACGTGTGCTTCTATTTGAGTAGTCTGTAAAGCATTTTCTCGAACTCATGTGCACAATGTTGTCTTGTTTAGGAAAAGGACGTGTGCTTCAAACAACAAAGGCTCCATCTGCCTGTGACTGAATCCAGGATAGGCACAGCTCATGTTTGGAGCAAGTCACACTGTCTAGAAAATGATGACAACCGTGGTGACAGCTAAACAAGTTGGGGAATAGTGTCACAGTGGGAATTGTAACCAAACCTACATTTCTTTGACACTGTTTCTGTAAATGTTGAGTCTGACTAATGTGTAGCTTGCAGATGAATAGCATCTATATATATGAAAGGCTAATATGCTAAGTGTCCATCTGACTGGTAGCTATGACATGCACTGACCACCAGGGGACAGATGCTCAATGCAAGAGCTGCTGAGCTGCGGTACTTGGCAGCAGCGGTTCTCCGCGCTGCCAAGTCACTGCAAAACCGGAGAGGAAGGAGCCCGATTCCTCACTAAGCCATGCGATTCCCCTTCAGCTGTGGCATATGTTGTTGCTGGGGCACTGTCAGCCCCGAATCTGGTTTACTGCACACTTGTGTTTGCATTCCACACCCTGTACAACAGCAACTTTGCAGAGTGCCCTCTCGTGCTCCGGAACTCCTCGGGGGATGTCAGAGAGCCGGTTTTGGCCTGATCCCCGCAGGCCAGGCTTGGGGACCCCACCTGCCGGGGGGACCCCACTCACTCCACAGACGCCCTTCAAGCCACGGTGCCACCCCAGGTGCGGCCGGCTGGGGAAGTTGGCTTCAGGGCATGTCCATCCCATCTCGCCCATCAGCTACCTTCTAATTAATTTCCTTTCAATGTGCACAAATCTGTGCACTGGGGCACTAGTGTTTTATAAGAATCCTAGGAACTAACTTCAGAAGATGCAGACTCCAACCTCCAGTCATTCCCATTCAGGGAGATTTGCTGACCTTCAACTATAAAGCCAGGATAATGCAGAACCAGGACGATTCACACCAGACTGCATGTGACCAGTTTGGACTAGACTGTGCTTGAGCAGGATTTCCCCACTCCCCTTGGCCTCTTTGTTCTGCCTTCCCTCTCCTCCCTATAACAGCCTTGCCTACATAAGACACTTTTCTCCAGCAGGTCAACCGAGCCCTAAAGGGAGACACTAAGTTCGTACTGAGCACTTTTCTCCAAGGCATCTAAGCACTTTCCAGCATGCTTTATTAGGCAAGAACACCACACTGCCCTGTAGGCAAGGGTAGGCTGGAGCAGTGATGGCTGGTTTCTCAGCCCTCGGTTGTTTGCTGAGGCTCACTGTGTGAAGCCTGCTTTGCTCGGCTCTGTGGGGAGGCACCAGGGTGTAAAAGATGACCTGCTGCTGCTTTGAGGAGCTGCATGGGCTTCTCAGAGGACAAATGCACGTGGACACAGGTGCCAGGCATTTGTCCAGAGCCTTCGGGGGACTAAAGGCTGCAGGAGACTGGAGGATGGGAGAGAAGGAATGAGGAAAGATTATGTCAAGAGAAGCCACTTGAGTTGCATGGCATTTTACCAGGGGAGGTAGGGTATGACAAGAGGGCACCTGGCATGGTCACTTAGGGGCATGGAGGAGACAGTGGGTGGTCCCTAGCATACCTGCTGCAGCCTAAGACTTGAATCACCTACTCACTGCTGCCCTGATCACAAAGGATCTCAGAGGCCTGGCTGAAGAGTTTACATTATCCTGAGGCCCTGTGGGGGGGTTCTCAGTCAAGATCACAGCCATGAGAGCAGAGCTGACTCTGGCTGGTTTAGGTTATAAAAAAAATTGTTTAAAGAGAAACCAGGGAGTCAAAGAACTGGCAGGAAGGCTGGAGCAGCAGGCTGGATGAACGGTGGGCAAAGGCTCTGCAGCTAGAGGAATAATCCCAGAGACACCACAAACCAGGCCTGGGAGGAGCCCATGGTCACTGCTGCTGAAACAGCCGCTGCACCACTAGCCTCACTGGGCACTGGATGCCCTGGCTGGCACAGTGCTGTGGCTGCCCACAGACGCTGGATGTAGCTGCCACAGCCGGAGCCACAGAACTTATTATCTGTCTCTCATCATCCTGTGCCCAGGGCTCTGGACTCAAGGCCCGGAGCAGGTGCATCCAACTGACCAAGTATGGGTTCCTTGACTCAACCACAGCCCCTAATGCGGGAGGTGCCCCCAGTAACCTGATGATGGACAGGCACAAAACAACAAGTGCACAGGGAAGAAACAGGATCCAGGTAGTCATACTTTAGGAAGATTGTTTTAATAGCAATGTAGAGCGTGGGTTTCAGGAGGAGATAACGGAGACAGAGTAACGAGATAGGAATCCAGTGACTGTCTAGGCAAGAGATATCCCAAACCAAGGTAGGAACACACACGTGAGCCCATTCATGGGCACCAGTACAGATACACACTTAGACACACACTGGGACCTCCTCACACAGTGCTAAGTTTGTAGCCAACTGAGAAACTTAAATATAAACATTGAAGAGTGTGTGCCTTCCTGTAAACTGTTCTCAGAGACATCTATGTTCCCTTGTTTTGAAAAATGCTTCCAAAACATCCAAGAACATCTCAGTGGTTTCTTGCAGAAATGAAAAAGGAAACACCAGTCTTTTTAACTGTCTTAAATAAAACTTACTCAGTCTGCCCTGCCAATGTAGCTCAGTGGTTGAGCATTGATCCAAGAATCAAGAGATCACAGGTTCGATCGATTCCCAGTCAGGGCGCATGCCTGAATTGCGGACTTGATCCCCAGTAGGGGAAGGGGGGTGCAGGAGGCAGCTGATCAATGATTCTCTCTCATCATTGATGTCTCTAACCCTCTCTCCCTCTCCCTTAATCATACTGGTGCCCATGTATGGGCTCATGTGTGTCCTTGGTCTTCTTTGCACACTCTGAGGTCACACCCACAACCTCTGCTAGAATTTCCCAACAACCCCAGCCCTGATTTTCTTGCTAAATTCTAAATCCCCAGACCCAGTGGTCTAACCTCAGTGGGCCATGTCTCACCTCCACTGAGACACAGTCTCCCTCCCAGTTACATAGAGAAGCACTTGCTGTGTCTGGCTGAGTAAGGGTTTGAGGATGAACTGAGATTAGATGCATCAAGAGATCAGAACAGTGTGTGGTGCATAGCAAGGGCTCAATAACTGATAGATGTCAGTAAAGGAGATCAATTTTTGTCGTCTCTTATTTTTATGGTATACTGACAAAATAGCAAGTGCTCATCATAAAAATTCAAACAACATAGATACGCATGTAGAGTAAAAGGGAAAGTGCCCCTTCTACCTGTATGCCTTGCTCTCAGGTAACCTTGGACAAGATTCCTGACATACTTCTACTTGTGAAAATGTGAGTATGTGCACACCACACCTTGTTCACGCTTATGTGATATGCACATCTTTACAAAACCAGCACCTATAGATACATATAGAGTGTCGCATTCTTCTGAAAGTTGTTCAAATAGTTTGAAGGGAGGAGGCAACCAACTTTAGTAAGTTTTACAGAGTCATACATGACATACAATTCATCCATTTAAAGTGTACAACTCAATTTTTAAGTATATTCATGGACTTATAAAGCCATCACCACAATCAATTACAAAGCATTTCATCATGTCAGAAAGAAACTCTGTACTCCATCATCACCTCAATCTCTACTCTCCAGCCCCAGGCAACCAGGAGTCTACTATCTGTCTCTCTGCCTATTTGGATATTTCATATGAATGGAATCCTGTACTATGTGGCCTTTTATGATTGGCTTATTTCACTCAGCACAATGTGTTCGATCCGCCACATTGCAGCATGTGTCAGTACTTCATGGCTTTTTATGGCTGAATAATATTCTATTGTATGGATAGACCAAGTGTTGTATATCCACTAACAGTTGATGAACATTTGGATTGTTTTCAACTTTGGGCTATTAGAAATAAGCTAGTGGCCTGGTGCACAGATTCATGCACATTGAAAGGAAATTAATTAGAAGAAATATTTTAATATTGCTATTCGCCCTTTCTCTATAATAGGAGTGTCAATCAAATTCATGATCGACAATGACAGATTGAAATACATGCATGCAATTGATGCCAGCGAGAGTTTTATATATATCTCACATGTGCGAATCAACTTACCCTTTTATAGATATAGAACAAACTTGTTTAATTAGACCTGCTTTTTGATTTAGCCAAATTTTTTCCAGCCCAGTGAAGCACCCCAACTTCTCTTTCAGGTAATTGTCAGCAGCACAGCAGTTAAATATCAACATGAAGCAGATTACTACTGTAGATCTCACAGGAAGAACAAAGGGTAAAATATTTAACTGTATCAGTGTTTGACTATATTCAAGCAGTGAGAAAACCTGAAGTCATTTTCAAGGTCCACCATTTCTTCTTTTCACTCAGGTCAAGTTTCTAAGCTTCCTAAATCTCCATTTTCCAGATAATGAAAAGAAAATAGGATTCCACCAAATCTCCTATCTACCTACTCCAGGACTTCTGTGAGGATCAAATGAGATGAGGCATGGAAAATACTTCACAGACATTTGGTTAAAGTGTAAAATGTTTGCACCTAGTTATAAAACAAGTTGTGTTCCTGAGCTGAAGAAACTGCAAGGAGGCTAGTTGCTAGGGAGAGGAAGGTGGGCATTGTTACATGATGTCATTACCTGGCACCCACAGCCACCATTTCTGGGCTGGGTGGAGCTGGGCTGTGGGCTGCATTTTGTGCCATGGGGTCTAGTCATCTCTGGCTGCAATTTGGTGGGGTGTTGCTCCAGGGTGAGGTGGGGCCTGTGTCCCACTTGGGGGAAGCCAAGTGTTGCTTTGTGGGTACTGGTTCTCAGTGCCATTTCTCTGTAAATGGCCAGTGCGCTTCACAGCAGCTCCTGCATTGAATGTCTGTTCCCTGGTGGTCAGTGCACATCATAGCAACCGGTCAAACGGACACTTAGCATATCAGCCTTTTAAATACACTGGCCAGATTATTATGACCACCTGATGTTTGTAGGCAAATTAGCTATAATTTTGCGCTGAAGTTGCTAGAGGGCCAGACCATTATAAATGGGGAAGCAGGTTATTTACCACCACAGTAGAAGTGATTTTTTTTCTGAAGATATGGGTAAACAATGTGTTTTAACAGCCTTTGAATGTAGGATATATTTGAACGTGAGCGGCCAGATTATTATGACCACCCCATCAGGACTTTATTGGGCCACATTTTGCCCTCAATACTGTGGCAATTCTTGGCACTGATTCCACAAGATGTTGAAAGGTGATGCGAGGAATCTGACACCATGCCTGATGAATAGCACTGTTCAGTTCTGTGACATTTGATGGTTGTGGAACCAGCTGCCTGATGGCTCTTTTAACTTCGTCCCACAAATGCTCAATTGGATTGAAATCTGGTGATTGGGGCCACCTAAGCAAGGTAAAGTCTCCCTCATGTTCTTGAAACCACTCCTGCACAATACAAGCACCATGGCATTGCTCATTGTCTTGTTGGAAGAAGCCATCTCCATTGGGATACGCCATCAACATTATAGGATGAACTTGATCAGCAGTGATACTTAGATATGTTGTGCTATTCAGACGTTGTTCCACACGAATTAAAAGGCCAAATCATGCCAGGAAAACATGCCCCAAACCATAACACTTCCCCCACCAGCTTGAAGGGTTGTGCTCATTCATGTGGGGTGCATGCTTTCATGCTGTTTCTGCCAAATTCTCACTCTGCCATCTGCATGATGCACTGGAAACATGATTCATTGGATCACATGCATGACTTTTTTCCAATGCTTGACTGTCTAACACTTGTGTCCCTGTGCTAATTGGAGACATTTTATCTTGGTAACTGCAGACAGCAAAGGTGTTTGAACAGACCTTCAGCTTCCATATTCCATACGATGCAGTGTACGGCTAATTTGCCTACAAACATCAGGTGGTCATAATAATCTGGCCACTCACGTTCAAATATATCCCACATTCAAAGGCTGTTAAAACGCCTTGTTTACCCATATCTTCAGGAAAAAAAAATCACATCTATTATCGTGGTAAACAACCTGCTTCCCTATTTGTAATAGTCTGGACCTCTAACTTCAGTGCGAAATTATAGCTAATTTGCCTACAAACATCAGGTGGTCATAATAATCTGGCCTCTCAGTGTATATAGATGCTATAAACATCATGTTAGGTATTTCTGTCAACTGATGTTTGCTTCTCTGGGATATATAAGTAGATGTGGAATTTCTGGGTAACCACTTTACATGTGGGAGGCAACCAATCGATGTGCCTCTCTCTCTTTGATGCTTCTTTCTTTCTCTCCCTCTTCTTCCCTTTCACTCTCTCTAAACAAGCAGTGGGAAAAAATATCCTTGGGTGAAAATTAACAACACCACCACCAACAAAAAAGAAAGTCAACAAGTTTCAGTGAAGATAAGGGAAATTAGAGCCCTCATACACTGTTGTTGGAAAGGGAAAGTGGTGCCGCTACTCTGGAAGACTGATAGTTCTCTGGGCTTCTACAACAACTCAAATAGCAAGACAGTTCAAAAGGTTTGTAACTGTAAGTGAGGGTTTGGGCAGGTAAAGGCAGCCCAAATCCTCACTTAGAGAAGGATCATTCCTATCAGGAAATGTGATGGGGGGACACAGCTTTGCCTCCACCTGGGCCCCTGGTACTTCATCACAGAAAACAATTGGCCTCTATAGGGGCTCAGTTTCCCAAATGTCTTCATGTCACAGATCTGCAAACAGCTGCTTTTCATTTGCATAACCAAGTGGTTCCGCTGGGATAGAGCAGTGGACACACACCAGAATTGTAGACAGGAGAGTTATGGGTCTGGTGAGAGGGTGGCCCTGCCATTTATGGGGACAATTACATGCAGGCCACAGGTGTAAGTAGAGGGGGTCCCGGCCCACAGGAACCGCCTCTCCTGCTAATGGGCCAGATGTAGTGTGTTTTGCTTTCTGTTTTGTGGTTGTCATTGTGTTCTTTGAAAAACGGAGCCAACACTAGAAAACTAAATTTCAAATAAAAATCCAGATTTCTGGCTCTTCTGGAAAAATTCAGGAGATTACTACTATCAGTCCTGCCTCACAGTGGCAGTGTTGCGAGGTGCCTGCCCCGGGGCCATTCCACTCCTGCCCCCTGGCACCCCGACAGGCCAGTGTCTATGGGTAAACATCATGCTGTTCCCCTTCCCCAGGTTAGGCCATCAGCCTGCCCTGACCTGAGTCTGTGACCTCAGAGGTGAGGCGAGGACGCTGGCCACCTCCTGAGTCAGAACCTCAGCTCAGAGGCAGCACGGGAGCACCCGATCACACGCTGCCCAGCTAACCACAGGGAGACTCTTTCCCAAGGAATGGTCGTGGCCTAGCAGTTTCTTGTCTTTCATCTGGATTTGCCAACTGTGAGTTTCCTCTGGAAGCTTGGCACCCACAGGGGATGTTCTCCCCATGGGGCTGAGTGTCTGATGCACAGAAACTTGAGTGCCAAGTCCCAGCACTGCTTTGACTGGGGTGCGTGTCCACAGGCATAGTGTTTGCCCCCAAAGTATATGGTGTTCTTTGGGGTCCTCTCCATCCCCCAGTGTTCAAATGTCCCAGCAGCGCACACTGGGAACTGATCTTTTTAACATGGTTTTCTTCTATAGATGTCTTTGTCACAAGTATTATTTCCTTTAAAAAGGTATATTTTTATTGATTTCAGAGAGCAAGGGAGAGGGAGAGAGAGATAGAAACACCAATGCTGAGAGAGAATCATTGATCGGCTGCCTCCTGCACACCCCACAATGGGGATTGAGCCCGTAAACCAGGCATGTGCCCTGACCTGGAATCCAACCATGACCTCCTGGTTCATAAGTCGACGCTTAACCAGTGAGCCACACCAGCCAGGCATAAGTATTGTTTCTTAATGTTTTAAAGGTGAGCTTACCAAGAGAGCAGGTGCAGCCAGTGCACCCCAGGCAGCAAGCCCAGGGAGGCCCCTAAAATCTCCATTGTTTAAAAAATTTAAAATAGATGAACAAGCTTAGAGATTCCAGATTTCATTTAAAAACTAAGATAGTGTTATTCTAAAAAGACTTTCTTTTCATGATCCAATAACAATAAAATCGCTTGGCATCTTTCAAAACTTAAACTGTGATTTAATTAAGTGGTATTTTAAGAGTGTCAAAAGGCACCTGAACGTCTGTGTTTCCTGTTCCTCGGCAGGGACGTGAGCAAGCAGACAGAGACAGGGTAGCAGAGCAGGTGAGCACACATTTCTTTAGGCTAAAAATGATTACATTTTCAGACAAAGCTCTTCCTAATTCAGGACATGGAAGGGTTGGGTCATATAGACAGATGACCTCGATGTCAAAGTTTTGCTTTATTTTTGGCTTGATTTTATTTTAAATGTTTGAACATCATGCAAAATAAAATCAATTCCACCCTTGGAAATACTTCTAGTATGCCGGGCCCCAGCGTGGTTCAGCGGTTGAGCGCTGACCTAAGAACCTGGAGAGTCATGGCTGGATTCCCCATCAGGGCACGTGCCTGGTTTGAGGGTAGGGGGCGTGCTGGAGGCAACTGATCAATGATTATCTCTCACAATTGATGTTTCTATCTCTCTTTCTTCATCTCTAAAATCAATAAAAAATGTTTTAAAAAATATTTCTAATATGGAAGAAATGATGGTCTTGCAGGCTTCCCCCCTCTCCCCACCCATCCATCTCTCCAAGGACCATCCAGAGCTAACCCTGTAACCTTTCCTGGTGATGCTGATTTATATATCACTTAACTCATTTAAACTGGAACACGGTGCCCTGCACACAGGCATCTCTCAGAAGCTTTCTGCCCCTGGGTTTTCTGTGGAATCCGAGTGCAATTTCATCTCACTGCCCTTCCACTCCGGTCATAGAGCAGAGAGCAGGTCCTGGTGGATGTGGGGGCTGCCCTGAGGCTTCAGTACAGGCTGAGGGGCTGTGTAGGAGGAGGGCAAGGGGGCTGAAGGGAGCGCTTTCACCAGTTCAGCATTGATGTCCCAGAGTCCTGGGCGGGTCCACTGTCCTTGGAGCTGAAGTTACAGCACCAAGTGCAGATGGGAAAGCTGGCCATTGCATTTCCCAGCAGAAAAAGTTTTGGCAATGAAAATAGGGATCACTGTTCGGGGAGGAAGAAATTTCCTGATTTAAGATGGAATTCATAGTCAACAACTGTTTTAGTCACATGGGAGAAGCTCAACATAAACATCTTAAGTTAAAAAAAAAGATATATAATTGGTACATGCAACAAGATCCCAAATTGTTGAATTCAGCTTCCATATATGTCTATCTCTTGATAAGTATTCAGTCATAAATAGAAGAAACCCAAATTGAAATATACCAAAATGTTAGCAAATTTACACTTTACATTTACCTACGTTTTTCCATTTACTGCAGTGAAAATGCACTTTTTTGGTGGTAATATGTTTACATGAAGACAAAGATAAAAGGCTATACTGAGATAACTCGCTGGTCTTTTGGAAAGAGGGCGAATTCTAGGGCTACTTAACCACGGGAAAGCCGGCACCAGACGCCAAGAAGAACGGTTTAGCTTCAGGCTCCCAGGAAGGATGATTAAATATTTCCAAAGAGCACTAAGCGAGTCCTCAGCTCTGAGAACAATCTGATAAGTGAAGTTTGGGTTGAAAATGAAAGTTTTATCCCCTATTTTACCCCATGGGAGAGAGAACTTGTACAGTGGCTTCATCAAGTACTAGATGCCATTTAAGTCCTGGGGTGCAGGGGGCTTGAGGCTGCCTGGAGCAAAGGGAAGGGTAGCTCCCGGGTGTGGGGAAGCCCAGGGCGGGGCGGCCACTTCCGAGGGGCGAGCCCAGTGCAGCACGCCCATAGCTCCGGGAGCCTGCGTGTCACCACACACCCAGGCTCCTTGCGTCTTCTCCAAGGCGCGCTGCTTTCTTCCCGGGACCTCACATTAGTGCCATTAGGTCAACCTCTGCAGCTCTCCGTCTTCTCTGCTCTATAGTAAGGAACATGGCTGCGGCTTGGTGCATGGACCGGACAGAAGGAGTGTCATTTTGACATGGTAGATCTTTACACTGACCGGAAGGAAACCCCTCTTTAACTCCTAGGGCTGTCTTTTCTTCCAGAGGGATGGGAGCCTTTTTCCTCAAGCCCTGCCTCCACTGGGCCCTCATCAGAACAGCCTGTGGACTGGCTAATGCAATAGGAGGCAGGTCATTTTCTTGTGTGAGAGGAGAATAACTGAAGATTTAAAAAATATATTCTTTATTGATTTCAGAGAGGAAGGGAGAGGGAGAGATAGAAATATCAATGATGGCCCTAGCTGGTTTGGCTCGGTGGATAGAGCGTCAGCCTGCAGACTGAAGGGTCCCAGGTTCGATTCCCATCAAGGGCACATGCTCGGGTTGCAGGCTTGATCCCCAGTGGGGGGCGTGCAGGAGGCAGCCCATCAATGATTCTTTCTCATCATTGATGTTTCTATTTATCTCTCTCCCTCTCCCTTTCTCTCTGAAATCAATAAAAATATATTTAAAAAAAGAAAGAAATATCAATGATGAGAGAGAATCATTGATTAGCTGCCTCTTGCAGGCCCCACACAGGATTGAGCCTGCTACATGGGCATGTGCCCTGGCTGGGAATCGAACCATGTCCTCCTGGTTCCTAGGTCGACACTCAACCACTGAGCCATGTTGGCCGGGCAAATAACCAAAGATTTGGCTTCAGTTAATTGCCTATTAGCCTTTTATATAGTATTCCATTGGGAGCAAAAAATAAACCTGTAGGATTAGCCAGGTTTCCAAATATTGAAATTGACTGTTAGTTCAGATTTTCAAAGGCCACTGTTTTCCTCCCCCTCCCCCTGCCCCCGCCTTTTCCTCTTTAATTTTACCTGTTCCTAGCGCTTTGCTAACTATAGGATGGAGTCCCAGTTGCTTCCGGCGGCTGTGCTTTATTAGTAAGAGACGCCGCTTTGGTATGAGATTGCATTTTATTATTTCCTTCAGCTCGACATGTGCCTAATATTGGAGGGCCTCCCTATGGGTTCGGATTGAGACACACAGCAAATGATGTGGTTTGATTGCTGTGTGGGCCCGTTTCCTTGCAGCCAGGTGTGCAGCCCTGTGCAGGCGGAAGGATAGGCTGGAGTTGCCTTGTTCTGAAGGTAGTGCTGGCGTCCATGGCCCAAATGGCTGCTTTTGTTTGCATCACCGAATGCCTGAGGCAGTTGCTGTTGTTTTGACTTGAGATGCCCATTTCCACGAGATCAGTAGGCATTTAGCACGGCTATCCTGGCCTCTTGGCACAGAGGGTCTAGTTTACCGTCACCTCCTAGGGAAATAGAGAGACTTTTTTTGTGGCCAGCTTTATATGCAATTTAATGTCACATAAGACACACATATGGCTCCCACTAGGAGGGCATTTTCGAAGTACACAGGCATGGCACTAACCAGTTGCTGGTTAGTTGGTCTTTAATAGAGCATTAGTGGATTGCAAAAGCATTCACTTCTGAGCAAAGTGAGGTCTGCCTGATGCCAGCCTGCCAGGCCAGCAGCTCACCAGTGCAAAGAAATCCTTAGAATATTGCTGATAAACTGTACGACTGGGATATCAATTTTGTCTTATGAAGCCTAGACAGAATAGTCAAATGAAATAAAATTTGTTTTGAAGATAACATAATAAAACACACATTATTAAAATGCACCCCCCCCCCACCACCAACAACTGATTATCCCTAAAGTCCCATCCTGCAGTGGAGTCTAGAGCTGAAGCTTCATTTTCTTCCTGTCTCTGTCCTCGGTGTTCTGGGAAGAAGCTGAGGGCACCAAGCACTTCACTGTATGTGGTTTAGGATGCGCTCACTCAGTGCCATAGGGCACAGGGCTTTCAGTAAGAGTGTGCGGCTCAGAAAGAAGCCCGGGTTGGATCTGGGCATGACACACTGACCCCTTCAGCTGGAAGCTGAGGGCACTTGAGAGAAGGCCACGCTGGGGGGTGGGGAGGGGGAGGTTACCGAATTCCAAGTCTTTGATGTTGCAGTGGAAGACAACTTCTTCGTTCACCTTGAGCTCCACCACATTCCAGTCCTCCATCTTCTCTAGAATGACCAGGTGTCCATCTGCAGCCAGCACAGCTGCAAAAGAGAGAAAGGGCGTGGTGGTGGGCAGGCTGCTGATTGCCATGGCTTGCCATGTCCTCATGGATCACAGCAGCTGGTCTGCTCTCCAGTTGCTCATGGCTGTAACTCTGCCATCCTGGTGGGCACCTGCCTGGCACTGGCCCCAGAGTGCCCTCACCTTCTCTGAAAGGCAAAGCCCTAGACCTGAGCGTTTCAGGATTGGTTGTGATTTGATCCAGACCCACATGACTGTGAAAATATGAGCTTTCTCTAGGAAGAGCTTTTGAGTTGTTTTTTTATATAGAGAGACAACACTCAGTGTTTCAGAGAATCTGTGAAATTAGGCAGCTTCTTACCTTGCTGATGGAACCTGTCTGGGGGCGATTGGATAGTACATGACAAAAACCTTAAAAGCCTCAAAAATTAGAATTAAAAAATGATTCTAATCTCTGGCCAAGGAAATTGCACTTATGAGAAGCCTTCCTGAGGGAAAAGAAGTCAGATTTTTGGCAACAAGATATTTCATTCTGTAGTTTTATAATAGCGAAATACTGCGAATAACTTACATGCCTAATACTATGAGGGTGTAAATGAGTTTTTAATAGCAAGGAAATATTTGTAATGAAGCAAAAATCAGCCTTCTGATAAACTACATATTCAACATTAATTAAAATATGTATATGTAATAGGAAAAATACCCAGTGATTATCTTTCTCTGGTGAGATTATGAGAAGCCTTTTCTCTTTATTCTTTTATGGTGTTTTCAGATCTATAATAGTCAGAAAAAAATCTTTTTAATAAAGCTAATGGGCTAAACTTTTATTCTCATCTTTGGAACCTGCCTGCTGGTTATCACATTCAGCGGCTCCTTCCTTAGAGATCAGCTATGGAAACATTGTTAGGTTTATTCTCTGTTGGAGAAACACAAGAGTGTGTGTGTGGGCTTAGCAGAAACAGTGCGCGAAGCAGCCTGGAGCTCTGCTGTTTCCAACACGTCTCTCCCCAGTTGTTCGATGTGTTCCCCTCTAACCTCGGGGTGAGAGCTGGGAGAAGTTGGGTGAGATGGAAAGAGAAATGGGATGGGACCATTTTCCTTAAGCCGTAGCATTTCCATCAGTCTTATGTGGCGAAAAGCAGACAGTTATGTCAGCTAATTGTATTTAATCACACAGACAATTGCTTTTCCAAAACGTCGGCATGCCCACTTCATCTTTCAATCAGTGCAAGAACAGCAAGCCCCGACTGTGAACACTTTAATTGCGTGATTTTAATTTCACTTCTGGAAAGGAACTTCAGAAAGTAACTCAGCGAGGATCTCCATTAACAAGACGGCACTCCCTGGGCGCCCAGTGGCGGCCCTAATTGACTTTGTGTCAGCCAACCCAATCTCTACAGACACCGCGTCTTTTTCTTGGCATATTTATGCTACTGTGTCCTGGTTAAAGGCCTTGTTCTTAAATATATTTGGAGAAGGCACTCAGCTTGGCCCCAGGACTGGTTTAAATGAAGCAGACCACCCGGTCTAGGAAGCATAGATATCTGTAGGTTTCTGGGGATCATACTCTCCTGGGTGGGGGGGAGGGGGTGTAGCTGGAGAGGGAAGAGCTCCCAGTGGGTAGACAGGAGGCAATTCAGCCTCTGTGACCTTGACATTCCCTTGTCTGAAGATGTAGCTGGGAAATGGAATTCAACATGGTAGGACA
>PVJC01038707.1:0-16630 GCA_004026665.1 Murina feae | reverse complement strand
CCCTTGTAGGTAATTTTCCATCTCTCTCTGGCAGCCTTTAAGATCCTTACTTTGTCACTGGTGTTTACAATTTAATTATGATGTGTCTTGGTGTTGGTCTTTTGAGTTCATCTTGTTTGGAATTCTGTGTGCTTCTTGGACTTGTGTAGTTTTTTCCTGCCAACATCAGGGAAGTTTTCTGTAATTATTTCTTCAAACAGGTTTTCTATTGCTTGCTTCTCCTCCTTTCCTTCTGGTACCACTATTAAGCGAATGTTGTTTTGTTTTGTGTTGTGCCAGAGCTCCTGTAGGCTCTCCTCTTGCTTTTAAATTTTTTTCCAGTAGCTCATGTGTTTGTGTGTTTTTCTACCTTGTCTTCTAATTTGCTGATGCGATCCTCAGCCTCTTCCAGTATACTGTTTAAGCCTTCCATTGTGCTCTTTATTGCAGCTATGTGGTTCTTCAATTTCCTCTTGGTTCCTTTTCATGTTTGGTGACATTCTCATTCAGCTCCTTATAATTCTCATTGAGTTGTGTGTATTTGTCTTCCAGCTGTTTGAGCATCCTTATAATCATTACTGTGAATTCTTTCTCTGATAAGTTAGTAGCTCTATTTCATTTAACTCCCTTTCTGGTGATTCCTCTTTTTCTTTTCTGTGTGGATTGCTTTTTTGTCTTCCCATGTTTTCCTGTAATGTTTTAATTGTACCTTTGATTGCTTTGCTACCCAGTTTCTTTTGGGTATGGTGCTACCGGTGTGACCTCTCAGGTCTTCTGAGTTTGGTAGTCTAGTGTAGCTCCCTACTTGAGCTATTTGGGTTCTCTTGATGTAGGTCTGCGAGCTGTAAAGGCACAACTGAGGTGTCTAGGAGTCAGAAGCCATGGAGGGGGTGTCCCAATTTTTTCTGTCTTGTGCCCTTGTTTGAAATCACATGTGCCCAGGGGGACCCATCGTGGCACCCAGGAACCATTTGTTAGAGTGTTGGGGCTCATGAGGCCTGTGTTCTGGAAAGGCGAGACTGTGGTTCCAGAGTTCTGTAGTTGTGATGTAGGCAGAAAATCACACCTAGCTGGGGCTCTCAGTGTCTCCCAAGAGAAGTCTGTGGAGCGCACACCTGGATGACCTGGGCACAGATACTTGTGACTATGTTGAGCTGGGTTGGCTCACAGTGGTTTTACCATAGAGATCTGTTGAGCCACGCTCCTGGGCGCAGCTACATACAAGTGTGATGGGCTGAGAGCTGTAGACCTATGAATGCAAGGTCAGTGGTTTGCCTCTGGGGATGGTGAGGCTACATTTACTGCTGCAGGCACCATGCTTCATTGGCAGTGAAGATCCTGGGGGGTTTTGCTGGAGTGGCTACCAGGTCGCACAGGCAGTGTCCCAAGCCTGTCTGGGTGGTGGTGCTGATGAGTTCCTAGAAGAGGCTGTTCTTCCCTTCAAGATGGTGTGGGCTCTGTACCCGAGTCCAGCCATCTGCAGTCCAGAGAGTATTCACAGCAGTGGCAGTCTCTCCCTGTCCCAGAGAGCCTGGTCTGCCAGATCCTGCTGTTCCTGCCAGATTTAACTGTCCCTCATTTGCTCACACACATACCACACACCTCCACACCTCTCCTTTCATCCACTCACTCACTCACTCCCTATCCCTCATCTCCTTCCTGCTAGCTGCCATTTTTTTCAAGATAGCAGTATTTCAACACTGCCCTGAAGGGTAAGAACCCTCTAAGAATGTCCATTGTTTTTTATTTTCAGACTCACAGAATTGATTACTAGGATGCTGTTTCAGTATCCACAAGTGTGTAGTATTGCAACTCATCTCTGCAATAGGGAGAGCCTTATAGGTCTATTAATTGGGCTTTCTATTCCCACTCCTAAAGATGATTACTAGCATGCTGTTCTCAGCATTTTCACAAAATAGCAACATTTTAACTAAACCATTACTAGGCTTCTGTTCTCAGAATGCCCCCCACCAAGAGTTTTGAACTGTGAGATATGATGTCATCTTGACAGGGAGAACAGCTGTGATCATAAGCACACCTTTTCCTTCAACTGGAGAGACCTTCGGTATCTCCCAGGACCATATAATCACAACACCCAGGGACTAGCTGCCTCAACTGTGAATCCACAGACAATGAAACTCCAGCATCCCTGGCCACGGGCACCTAAAAAGTTTACCCAGGGGAAGACAAAGCAGTGACTGAATATGGGGGTGGGTCATGGACCTTTTCACAGAGCAGATAGATGGAAGAGCATCTGGAATTGGCAAGTTAAACACAGCTGGTGAGGCAATCCATGGACAGAAAAGTCAGAGATTACCTAGAGAGAGCTCACAGAGAGAAATTCATCTGGCTGTTTGTTATTTCAGTGTTTATAGTTTGCATTTTTGGATTACTTGTTGGTTTTTTGGAGTTTTCTCCCATATACATATATTCTTTCTTTCTTTTTTCTCTCTTAATTTCACTCTTACATCTTCTCCTTTTCTCAATATCATTTTTGCACTCTTTTCTCTCTCCTAATTCTCTTTCTCTGGTGTTAACCTTTATTTGGTGTTATTGGTATTGTGAATATATTTGTGTTTTGTGCCCTGTGTGTTGTGTCTTGTCATGTTGTATTTTGTGCCTTTAAGTCCATGCAGGAGAGAGAGCTTCACATAACCATACATGCTGAGAGGAGTGAACATGGGGAGACAAAGAAACAGCCCCCAAATTAAAAAAAGGAGCAATCACTGGAAAAGGAAGTAAATTAAATGGAGTTGATAATGAAGAAGTAATATGTCAGAGAAAGAATTCAGAGCACTGGTCATAAGGATGCTGAAAAGGATGGAAGAGTAATTCAACAATACGTATAAGAATCAAGAGGAAATGAAGAAGAACCAAGAAGAAATGAAAAATGACATTGCTGCAATAAAGAATATAATAGGATGCATTAACAGTAGACTAGAAGAAGCAGAGAGCTGCATCAGTGAGCTAGAAAAAAATACCCAAGCAGAGTAGCTACTGGAAAAAACCCCAAACTTAAAAAACAGGAGAGCCTAAGGGAACTTTGGGACAACACAAAATGAAACAACATCCACGTAAGTGGGATGCCAGAAGGAGAGGAAACTGAGCAAGAACAGAAAACCTGTTTGAAGAAATAATGACTGAAAACTTCCCTGATATTGGGAAGAAAGAAAAACTCACAGAAGTCCAAGAAGCTCATGAAGTGCCCAAGAAGATGAACTCAGAAAGACCAACACCAAGACACATTATAATTAAAATGGCTAATATCAATGACAAAGTAAGAATCTTTTTTTAATTAAATCTTTATTGTTCAGATTATTACAGATGTTTCTTTTTTTGACGCCCATAGCTCCTCTCCACCTGGTCCCCTGTCCCGTGCCCTTACCCCCACCACTGTATTTGTCCATAGATGTAAGATTTTTGTCCAGTCTCTTTCTATACTACTCATGTCCCCTTCCACCTGAGAACTGTCAGTCCATTCTGTTTCTATGCCCTTACTTATATTCAATTCACCAGTTTATTCTGTTCATTACTTATTTCTATTGACTTGTTATATTCACTTGTTGATAGATATGCATTTGTTGTCACTTTGTTGTTCATACTTTTTATTTTTACCTTTTCTTCTTCTTTCTCTTCTTAAAGGCTGCCAGAGATTCAGAAAGTTACCTGCAATGGATCTCCCATCAGACTATTGACTATTTCTGAACAGAAACACATCAGAACAAAAGGGAATGGAATGAAACATATAAAGTCATGAAAAGCAAAGATCTGAATCCAAGAATACTGTACTCATCAAGGTATCATTCAAAATTGAGGGTGAAATAATGGGTTTCACAAACACAAAAAAAGACCAAGTGCGTTTATTACCATCAAACTAGCAATGCATGAAATGCTAAAGTGTCTGCTGTAAAAAGAAGAAATAGAAAGGAAAGAAAGAACACAAGCATAAATAATAATAATGGTGACAAGAAGTATCAATTAATAATAACTAAAAGTAAATGGATTAAATGCCCCAATCAAAAGACATAGAGTAGCTGAATGTATAAGAAAACATAATCCATATATTTGCTGTCTACAAGATACTTACCTCAGAACAAAGGGCTCACACAGATTGGGGGTGAAGATATGGGAAAAGGATTTCCTGCTGAATAGAAATGAAAAAAAAAGCTAGGGAAGCAACACTTATGTGACAAATTAGACGTCAAAGTGAAGGCCATAACTAGAGATAAGGAAGACCATTTCATAATACTAAAAGGAGCAATTCAACAAGAAGATATAACTCTGGTAAACATATATGCACACAACACAGGAGCACCCAAATACATTTAAAAAACTTCTGGAGGCTATCAGGAGAGAGACTGACAGCAATACATTCATAGTATGGGACTTTAATACCTCACAAACAACATTGGATAAATCCTTTAAACCAGAAATCAGCAAAGAAACATCCATCCTAAATGACTCACTAGATCACATGGAATTGACATCTTCAAAATATTTCACTCCAAAGCCACAGAATATACATTCTTCTCAAGTGCACATGGGTCTTTTTCAAAGATAGACCACATATTGGGACACAGGCAGTCCCTTCAAATTCAAGAAGATACAAATCATACCAAGCATCTTCTTAAATCACATTGTCATAAAATTAGAAGTCAACTACAATAAAAACAATGTAGTTGTGTGTAGCAACACAAAACCAAACACCTGAAGGCTAAAAAGCATGCTATTAAACAATGATTAGGTTACCAAAAAGAACAAATTAGAAATAAGAAGCATCTAAATTAATAAAAGCATAATATTGAAATTAACCATTTCTCTGGGATGCCTAAGCCATGCCCACCAGCCAAAACTACGCCCACCAGCCAATTAGAGTAGCTGGATGCAAATTGACCCAGCCAAGATGGAGGCCTGCGAGCCATGAGACAGCTCACAGGTGAGGCTTGGCTGCTTCAAGGTTGTAGGGAGAGATCACAGAGGAGGTAAGACCCCCCCCTTACATGCTGTCCCATGGCCAGGCGGGCTTGGCTGCTTTGTGGTTGCTGTGGGGGAGATCACACAGGAGTTAAGGCCCACCAGCCATGGGACAGCACATAGGCAGGGCTTAGCTGCTTTGTGGTCACTAGTGGGGAGATAACGAAGGAGTTGAGACCCCTCCTGCGTGCTGTCCAATGGCCAGACAGGGCTTGGCTGCTTTGTAGTCACTGGGTCGGGGGGATCATGGAGGAGTTAAGGCCTGTCAGCCGTGGGACAGCATGCAGGCAGGGCTGCGGGACAGCACATAGGTGGGGCTTGGCTGCTTCTCAGCCACTGGAGCAAGATTGGAGAAGCCAGGGAGAGATCTGAGAAGCAGCCGCAGCTGGCCAGACATTCTGGGGAGAGATCCAAGAAGCAGGCCTGGCCTACCACACTGCATCTCTGGGGAAGATCCCAGAAGCAGGCAAGGTTGCCCACACTGCTTAGCTGGGGTGAAATCCTGGGGAAGCAGGAAAGGCCCTATCATGTCACTGGGAGGACATCCTGGAAGCAGGCAAGGCCAGATACTCTGCATCTCTGGGGCAAGATCCGAGAAGCAGGCACAGCTGGCCATGCTGCCTTACTGGGGCGAGATTGGAGAAGCAGGCGCTACCAGCCAGGCCACATCACTGGGGCAAGATCATGGAAGCAAGGCAAGGCTGGCTGTGTCACCTGAGTGAGATTGGGGAAGCAGGCAAAGCAGAGATTGGGGAGCAGGCAAGCATGACCGGAAGGCAGCACCCAGCCCTGGCCACAAATCAAGGGAGAGAACAACATGCAGGCGAGGCCAGGAGCCTGAAAAATCAATACAGAGGGTTGCCTGCTCCAAGCCTCCATGGTGTGTCTGGGGGCAACACACACACACACACACACACACACACACACACACAGAGGCAACTGCTCCGACCCTGAGATGTGACTGGGGACAGGCCCCCAGAGGACAAACAGATACACACACACATGCACACACATGGCACCTGCCAGACTGGGGCCATCAGTAGGACATCCACCACTGAGGGGTCCCAGACTGTGAGAGGGGGAAGCCTGGGCTGAGGGAACCCCACCCTCCCCTGTGTACGAATTTCATGCACCGAGCCCCTAGTGATGGCAATAAATGACAATGAAAATACAATAATCCAAAATCTATGGGACACAGTGAAAGCAGTCTTGAGATGGAAGCTCATAGCTCTACAGGCTTACCTCATAAAATTAAATAAAAAATGGTAATAAATTATCTAACTCTAAAACTCAAAGAATCAGAAAGAGAGTGACAATAAAAGCCCAGTGTAAGCAGAAGGGAGGAAATAATAAAGGTGAGAGCAGAAATAAATGACATAGAGAACAAAAACAAAACAAAACAAAAGATCAACAAGACCAAGAGATGGTTATTTGAAAGTATAAACAAGATTGATGAACCTCTAGCCAAGCATACCAAGAAGCATAGAGAAAGGACCCAAATAAATAAAATCAGAAATGAAAGAGGTAAAGTAACTACTGATCCCATGGAAATACAAAGGATTATGAAAAAATACTATGAACAACTCTATCCCAACAAAATGGACAACTTCTTAAATGAAATGGACAAATTCTTTGAAATATACAAACTTCCAAAACTCATTCAGGAAGAATTAAAAAAAAACTTGAATAGGCTGATAACTACTGAAGAAATTGAAGCAGTGATCAAAAATCTTTTAGCAAAAAAAAAAAAAAAGCAAGCCCTGGTCCAGACAGCTTTACAGGGGAGTTCTACCAAGGATTCAAAGACGAACTAAAACCTATCTCTTCAGACTATTACAAAAAAATACAATAGAAAGGAACACTTCCAAGCTCTTTCTATGAAGCCAGCATTACTTTAATTCCAAAACCAGATAAAAACAAAAAAAAAAGAACTACAGGCCAATATTATTGATGAACATAGATGCCAAAATCCTCAACAAAATTCTAGCAAATTGGATTTAGCATTACAGTAGAAAGATCATATACCATGATCAAGTGGGATTTATTTCAGGGATGCAAGGATGGTACAATATCCACAAATCAATAAATGTGATATATCACATAAACAAGTTGAGAGACAAAAATCACATAATCATATCAATCAATGCAGAAAAAGCATTTGACAAAATCCAGCACTCTTTGTTGTTAAAAACTCTCAGCAAAGTGGGAATAGAGGGATCATCCTCAACATAATAAAAGCCCTATATGACAAACCTACTGCCAACATCATACTCAATGGACAAAAACTAAACTCATTTTACCTAAGAGTGGTAACAAGACAACAATGCCCATTCTCACCATTACTGTTTGATCTAGTACTGGAAGTGCTAGCAACAGAGACCAGACAAGAAGAAGAAATGAAAGGCATCCAAATTGAAAAAGAAGAAATAAAACTGTCCTTATTCGCAAATGACACAATACTATACATAAAAAACCCAAAGACTTCATCAAAAAACTACTAGACCTAATAAATGAATTTTGAAATTTAGCGGGATATGAAATTAACATCCAAAAATCTATGGCCTTTTTATACATCAATAATGAACTCACAGAAAGAGAAATAAAAAAAAACAATCTCATTTACATTGCAACAAAAAAATTAAGATATGTAGGAATAAACCTAACTAAGGAGATTTTTCCTGTACTTGGAAAACTATAGGACATTGAAAAAAGAGATAGAGGAAGACATAAACAAGTGGAAGAACACACCATGTTCATGATTTGGTAGAATCAACATCATTAAAATGTCCATACTACCCAAAGCAACCTACAGATTCAATGCAATTCCCATTAAAATACTAATGGCATATTTCAAAGATCTAGAATGAACTCCAAAAATTCAGCTGGAATAAATAAAAGATCCTGAATAGCCACAGCAATCCTGAGAAAGAAGAACAAAGTTGGAGGGATCACAATACCAGATATCAAGCTCCATTACCAAGGCATGGTTCTCAAAATTGCCTAGTACTGTCACAAAAACAGACATAAAAACCAATGAAACAGAACAGAGAATCCAGAAATCTACTCAAGACATTATGCTCAAGTAATATTTGACAAATGAATCAAGAGCATACAATGGCATCAAGACAAAGTCTCTTCAATAAATGCTGCTGGGAAATTTGGTCAGATATTGCAAAAAAAATGAAACTAGGCCACCAACTTACACCATTCACAAAAACAAATGGGAACAGACTTAAATGGGAAACCATAAAAATCCTACAAGACAGAGAGAACTAAGATGACAGCACAGGTAAATACCTGTACTTGCTGCCTCTCACAACCACAACAAAATTACAACTAAAAGGCAAAACAACTACCACCCAGAACCACAGGAAAGCTGGCTGAGTGGAAGTTCCAAAACAAGAGAGATAAAGAAAGTGCACTGAGACTGGTAAGAGGTGCACCTTGATGTGCTGCTCTTTTAATTGAGAGGAAAATAGAAGCTCCCACTTGCTCTGAACTCCAGTTCTGGGTGAAACTCTGAGGGACCACACAGGGAAGAAACTGGACTGTCTGTAATTGGGACAGGAACATGAGGGAGGCTTTCTCTGACAGGTGCTCAAATTGTTCCTGCATGTGAAGACGTCTCCAGTGCAGGGCTGACAGGCAGCCATTGCTGTTTGCTCCATCCTGGTAATTCCCAAAGACACCACTCCACCCAATATGCAACCCACCCAAGCTGTGCACAACAGCTTTTGCATAAGAATGGCCTGTTCTTTCTCTGGCTAAACCTGTCAAACTGCAGCTTGGTCAGAGAGCCCCAGAACTTCCAAAAGAAGGCCCAAGGCCTGGCAGCAGCAGCCTGCCTTGCTGCACAGATGGGCCTCACATGGACACTTCCAAATCCTATACAAAGAGGAGAAATATACAGAAGTCTCTATACCCCGTGCTGGGTGACCCCAGACTGTGGTTGATCTCTCACCGCATTGGAGAACCAAGAGCAGTGTACCCATGGTCAGAGTAAGACCATACTGGATTATAACTCTTCACATCCATAAGAGACACACTCAAGGGGCAGACTCAGTGAGCACCAAATTTCCCCTGAAGCAACTCCTGCCCCATAAGGGTGTCTCCTGTGCAACAGATCTTATAGTGTAGACATAGCTGGTCATCACAGCCAATTGACCTGGTGGTCAATTCTTCCCAGTAATAACAACAACAATCAAGGGTTAATTACAACAAGATTGTACAAACAGCCCACAAAGGGGTGCACCAAGAGCGGCTACCTCAGGTGACTGGAGAGGCTGAGCCACTGAGCCCTATAAAATGCCTACCACCCAAGTCCACTCTTTCAACTCAAGGATACTAAGAAGCTACCCAGTACATAGAAACAAGCATAGGGAAGCAGCCCAAATGCAGAGACAAAGAAAAAAGTCACAAATGAAAGAAATGGATGAAAGCAAATTACTGGATATAGTTCAAAAACATCATTAAAATGTTACTCAAGAATCTTCTAGAAACCTCTGATAAATTTAGTGAGATTTTCAAGGATATGAAAAGGGACCAACTAGAAATTAAGCATACACTGACTGAAATAAAGAATAATATACAGAGATTCAATAGCAGACTAGAGGATCGTAAGAATCAAGTCAAAGATTTGAAATACGAAGAAGCAAAAAACACTCAAACGGAAAAGCAAAAAGAAAAAAGAATCCAAAAATATAAAGGTAGTGTAAGAAGCCTCTGGGCAACTTCAACATCTGAATTATGGGAATGGAAAAAGAAGAGAGAGAGCAATATATTGAAAACCTATTTGAAGAAATAATGACAGAAAACTTCCCCTACCTGGTGAAAGAAGTAGATTTACAAGTCCAGGAAGCACAGAGAATCCCAAACAAGAGGAATCTAAAGAGGACCACACCAAGACACACCATAATGAAAATGCCAAAGGCAAAAGACAAAGAGAGAATCTTTTTTAAAAAAATTCATCACCTTTTTAAAAAATTAAATCTTTATTGTTCACATTATTACAATGGTTCCTCTTTTTTCCCCATAGCTCCCCTCCACCTGGTTCCCATTCCACTCTCTTCCTTTACACTCCTTCCCCTGCCACTGTCCTCATCTATAGGTATATGATTTTTGTCCAATCTCTTCCTGCATCCCCCACACTACCACCCACTGAGAATTGTCAGTCCACTGCCTTTCTATGCCATGATTCTATTATATTTATCAGTTTATTCTGTTCATCAGATTATCTATTCACTTGATTTTCTGATTCACTTATTGATAGATATGTATTTGTTCTCACTTTGCTCATAATTTTTATCTTTACCTTTTTCTTCTTCTTCCTCTTCTTAAAGGATACTTTCAGTATTTCATATAATTCTGGTTTGGTGGTAATGAACTCCTTACATTCTGTTTTTCTGTAACAAAATACTTTGTGGTTTTAACTAGTTCCAAATGTTACAGCCACATTTTCTCCTTTTTCCACCTTTTACCCTTTCTTCCTAATCCTGCTTCTAACTCCTCTCTCATAAACACAGAATTTAAGAACATCCTATATAATCCTATATAATAAAAGACTAATATGTCAGTTGTCCCCTCAAGAGTTTAACTGGGAGACCAGGAGTTCAATCACTCATGATGACATGCATTGAACACCAGGGGGTGGTGCAGAATATGGCAGGTGACCAGTGGTGGCAGCTGGGAACTGAGGTAGCCAGGAAATGCGGAAGCAGGGAGATGGTTAAGTGTGGAGGCAGGGAACCTGATCGGTCCTGATTGCCTGACAGGCCTAAGGATGCTATCTCTGCACAAATTTTGTGCACTGGATCTCTAGTCTAAATATATCAAGCAAATATTAATGAATCTAATGGGAGAAATGAATATAAAATACAAAATAGTAGAACATTGTTTTGTTACAAGACATGGTGGAAAGCAGGTCTTAAGTGAAGGTGAGGTGTGAGGGAGACTGTGTATGGGAGTGAGTGTGGGATGGCATCTGTTTGTGGGAACAAGGGCCTAGAGGAGCGACTTGGGTGCTCCAGGTGGAGTAACTGCCACTGTGGCATGCTTGCAGGACACTTGTCTCCACTTCAGTAGTGTGCCATTTTGAGGGAGCTGCAAGATCCTCAGTAGGATAAGGCTTCAGAGAGTGACCTTAAACCAGTGAAGGATGTTCACAACCCCATTGCTGAGATCTGAAGTCCCAAGGCACACAGGCCAGTCACACTGATTCAATTAGCCTAACATGTGTGCCTTGGAGGACCAGCAGTGTTTGGGGCCTGCTCCACCATATTGGTGAACAGGGCACAGAGCCTGCCCAACCTCCTCCACTGCAGAGCAACAGACTGACCCCAACATATTGGCAAATGGGGCACTTGGTCCTTCCCTGTCTCAGTAGCAGAGCACCCAGTGGAGCCAGAAACCAGCCAACCCCACCTCCTCAACAGGGGAGAGATAGGCTACCCTGCCATATTGCCTAATATGGGGTACCCAACCCAACTCCTCTTTGGCAGCAGAGTGCCTAGCTTGTCTCAACACCTCAGTGAGTACACTCCTCCACAGCAGACCTACAGACCACTCTGGCTCATTAGCATCAGAGTGCTCAGCCTACCCAAACCCTTCTATGAGCAGAGAAAATGGCCCATCCTGCCATTTGGTTAGCTAGGCATCCAGGCTGCATTCTTGACAAGCAGAGCAGAACTGGGCCTAACCCTTCAATCTTCCTCAACAGCAGAGCACCCAACCCACCCCTTCACCCTAACATGGACCCAGCCTGGACACAGTAACCTGCCACCCTAAACCTGGGTCCCTGAACAACTGGCCCCACCATCTTGAGATGATGCAACCAGCCCTGCCACTATGACCCAGCATGGACATGTCATCATGACTCACTGTTTCTTATCATGTCAAAAAATTCTGCAACATGGCACTGCTAAGTAAACATGCTACAATACCCCTGGTACATATGGGACTGACACATCTATTTCAGTACCCTAAAAAGATTGAATGCATCTCTGCAGCTTGGTGGGGCCATAACCTCTGAATTCACAGTTTTACTATCATGAACCCACCCACCTCACCTGTCTCCCTAGACTACCAGACTGCTAAAATGGGAAGGCAAAAAAAATAACCCCCAAATGAAAGAAAAGGCGGAATCACCAGAAAATGAACTAAATGAAATGGAGGTAATTTTTCAGATAAAGAATTCAAAGTAATGACTATAAGGATGCTCAAATGTCTGAATAAGAATTAGAAGCAGCTTAATGAGAATTATAAGGAGCTGTATGAAAAGTACACCAAGATGAATAAGAATCAAGAGGAAATGAAGCATGACATAGCTGTAATAAAGAACACACTGGACAGATACAATAGTAGATTAGAAGAAGTTGAGGACCAAATCAGAGAGTTAGAAGACAAGATAGGAAAAAACACACAATCAGAGCAGCAACTGGAAATAAAAATTAAAAGCAGAAGAGGGCTTAAGGGAATTTGGGGACAATATGAAACAAAACAATATCTACATAATAGAGATGTCAGAAGGAGAAGAAGCTGAACAAGAAATAAAGAAACTGTTTGAAGAAATAATGACAAAAAATTTCCCTGACTTGGGGAAGAAAAAAGTCACACAAATCCTGGAAGCACAGAGAGTTCCAATCAAGCTAACCCCAAAAAGACCTACACCAAGACACATCATAATTAAAATGGCAAATATTAAAGACATAGAAAGAATCCAGGAGGAAGGTGACCCAGGCCTGTAATTTGGGAAGTAAATCTCATCCTAAAAGAGGAATGGGGCCTTGAGGGAAATATAGAAATTGGTGAGTTAGGCCAAACCAGCTTGGCTCAGTGGGTAGAGTGTCGGCCTATCCACTGAGCCATTTGGGGCCAGAGAGAGACAGAAAATTACCTACAAGGGAATTCATATTAGACTATCAACTAATTTCTCAATAGAAACAGTTCAGGCCCATGGGACTGGCATGAAGTATACAAAGTAATGAAAAGCAAGAGAATGAATCTAAGAACAATCTATCCAGGAAAGCTATCATTCAAAATTAAAAGTGTAATTAGGAGCTTCACAGACAAAAAAGGGAGGGAGGTAAGAGGGAAGAAGTTTATTACTCCCCAAAAAACAACAATGCAAGAAGTGCTAATGGAACTCTTATAAAAACAACAGAAAGAGAGGTAGGAATACAGGCATAAAGAAAAAAACCAGCAACAAGCAAGTACTTACTTATAATAACTTTAAACATAAATGGATTGAATGCTCCAATCAAAATATATTGGATAACTGAATGGGTAGAAAATATGACCCATTTATAAGCTGTTTACAGGAGACTAACCTCTGAAAAAAGGCTTCACATAGACCAAAATAAAGAGATGAAAAAAATGTTCCAGGCATATGAAAAACAAAACAAAACAGCTCTCTGACAAAATAGAATTCAAAGTGAAGACCATAATAAGAGATAATGAAAGCCACTTCATAATGCTAAAGTGGTTGATATAATAAGAGGATATAACTTGGGAAAAACAAAGGAATATTCAAATATATAAAAAACTTTTAGGAGGATATGAAGGCAGAGATAGACAGCAATACAATAATACTAGTGAACTTTAACACCCCACTAACATCACTGGATAGATCTTCTAGACAAAAAAAAATCAACAAGGAAACAGTGACCTAAATGACACATTAAATCAAATGAAATTAACTTATATTTTCAGAACATTTCACCCGAATGCTGCACAATATATATTATTCTCAAGTGCACATGGAAAATTTTCAAAGATAGACCACATTTAAGACACAAGTGTCCATCAGTAGATCAGTAGATGAGTGGATAAAAGTGGATTGAAGACACTAGTGGTTGGTAAGGCCGGTGAGGAAGCATTTCAGTTACATGAGAAATATCCAAATAACATCCCAGACTCTGGTCAAGCTATTCCACTAGTCAAGTCTACCTGGGATCCTAATGATGGGGGTCTGTCTCAACTGAAACACTACCAGAATTGTGTAATAGAGGGACTTAGGAAGTAGGTCTCCAAACAAAAGAGTTTGCATATAATACAAGAGTTTGACACAAAACAGTTGAAGACCCTCCTGCTTTTCAAGAACAAATCTTTCAGGTTTATTGGAAATATAGATTCTCGGGCTGAAGAAAATATTCATATGGTGAACTAGACTTTCATTAGCCAGAGATTTCCACATATTAGAAAAAAGTGGCAGAAGGTTGATGGCATAAGGAATAGACCCCTTATAATTAGTTGATATTGCTTTTAAACTTTCTCTTCATAGAAGAGAAAATGAGAAGGCAACTGTCTTTTCTGGGCAAAGCATATCATCAGAAACCATGGAGAGGGGAAGGAATGGGAAAAAAGTCCTTCTGGAACATGATTAGTGTGTCTTCTGCAGAGAGAAAGGCCACTGGAAAAGTAAATGAGTCAAAAGACAAAAAAGCTCATTAGCCAAAAAGGGAAAGGACAAGAAATGCCCTGTGGTCATGTTGAACAAAGGGGCTAGTTCGGATGAGCACTGACAGGCCCAAGGCCCAGCTGCTTCAGTAGACTATCTCTATCCTCCCCCAGGAGCATTGGGTAAAAGTAACAGAAGGAGAACCAAAGGTGGATTTTCTGGTTAACACTGAAGCTACTTACTCTGTTCTCAACACTCCTTTGACCAGACCCTCATCCCAAACAGTTGTGGTGATGAATCTCCAGCACTGTGGAATGGCAAGCCTTTCTGAACCCATTATAATACACTGTTGGAAAGACAAATTTAATTTACAAATTTTATTCATTTATTTTTAAAATATATTTTATTAATTTTTTTTTTTACCTTTCACTGACTGGCTTATTTCAGTTAGCATAATGCTCTCTAGGTACATCCATGCTGTTGCAAATGGCAAGAGTTTTTTCTTTTTATAGCTGCACTAGCTGTATCCGGTCACGCATTGCTGTGGCTCAGTGTGGTTAAATGAAAAAGAAAGAAAAGAGAAAGTGCACATTTCTAATATGTTTAATTATGTTATATGTTAACAATGCTGTGGGTATACAATGCACCCTCCCAGGAGACTGCCCCTGGAACACCGCTGCCCCCATCCTGCCCGGCTGGTTGAGCCTCACACACGTGTGCCTCTGCTGCCCAGGCCCCTCAGCATCAGCCTGCACCCCCACTCTGCACTGGCGGCCCGTGCCCCACACCCTGTGCCCAAAGCAGCCTGGCCACTCCTGACTTTGGCTGACAGGGGCCCTCTCCAAGCCTTCTGAAAGATGGAGGAAAAAGGAGCTGAGGAATTTCCCTGACCCTTGCCTGCCACACTCTCTGAGAGCCCTCAGCCATCAGAGTGGGGAGGACCGTGGTGGCCATCTGCACCCTGAGCCACAGCCCAGCCCTGGCCCGAGCCCCAGCCCCATGCTGGTTGATATTTCACAACATGACAATTGGCTTGCCGATTTTCAATTGCAGTACGTGCATTGGGATCCCTGGCAGATCAAGTGAGTTCCAAAATTCCGTGGATAATTAACTGCTTCATCTGCTTCCACAACAGTGTCAATAAACTTGTATTTGTCTGGCTTTGAATGTTAGACTGAATAATATTGTTAAGTTTGTAGCATGTGGGCCATGAGGCTATGGTGGACACAGGGTTGGGTCTTGGCCCATCCTCTATGCCCCTGCCTAGATGCTCCCTGCTGCGGCCCACAGTTCCAATTGGGCTAGCACTGGTGATAATGCTGGTGAGACTGTGGCTCACGGTAGCAAAGAATTTTCAGTAATCACCAGAGTCTCACCTCAATGAAAGCAACTGGCACCCTGCATTGGTCTGGCACCTCCACTCACCTGTTTCACCATCCCTCTATAGCCAACACTTGCCATGTTTCATGCTCTGCTGCCTGTTTCCAATACTCAACATATTATGCGCACGCCCCATGTTCTGCACACATTATAGTGACAAGTTGTTCAGCCGTTTGTCTATTTGTATATTAGAGTTTATATAGATGTTCATCAGAGATATACTATGTAATAAAAGAGTAATATGCAAATGAGTTATCACTCCGCAACTAAGACGGCGGTGCCCATAAAGGTGGGGTAGGATGCTGCCCATATCACCCTGGCAATGTGAGCCCAACAGGCATTGCTTCAGCAACCAGCAAACATTGAGCGGGTCCTACTGCCCTAGATCAGGCAAGTACCACCAGCAGGCAGCCCCCAGAAGGGCCTGCTTGCAGGTCACTGTGCGATCTGGGAGCAGGTAAGGCCAGCTTGACAGTGGGCAGTGCAGCAGATGGGGTTTGACTGCTTTCAGATGGCTAGGGTGACATCAGGGAGCAGGAAAGCATGGATGGCAGGAAGCACCCCACTCTGGCCACAGCTCAATGGAGAGAACAACATGCAGGTGAGGTCAGGAGCCTGAGAGATCAACACAAGAAGGGTGCCTGCTCCAAGCCTCCATGGTGTGCATGGGGGCAGGCCCCCAGCAGGGACACACACACTCACTCACACACAGACAAACACACAGGGTGCCTGCTCTGAGCCTCCGCAGTGCAACTGGGGCCAGGCTCTCAATGGATGGACACACACACAGCACCTGCCAGACTGAGGCCATCAATAGAATATCCACTAAGGGGGTCCCGGACTGTGAGAGGGGGCAGGCTGGGATGAGGAACCACCCTCCTCCTGTTCACAAATTTTGTGCAC
>PVJC01038706.1:0-16630 GCA_004026665.1 Murina feae | reverse complement strand
CTTGTGGAGTGGGGGTGGGGCCCATGAATGGGCATGAATGACTGACCTCTTGGTCTCTTCCTCAGGATGTCAGGGTGGGTGGCGGCAAGAGGCAGGGCCAATTGAGGCCAGATGAGGAAGATAGCCCTGATCACAGGCCAGGCCTAGGGACCATACCCGTGCATGTATATCATGTGCCAGGCCTCTAGTTACCTATAATATGCAATGGCTCCAGTGAACTGACAACATCCATGGACTCATCAGCCAGGCCATGATTCATCTTTCTGATTCCTCATGGTGCTCATGGAGCTACCTTCTCCTGGACTTGAAATATCAGACTGACTTTACATGTTTTCATCTCCAATATCATGAAGGGCCTAGTCTGAATTTCTAGGCCCTTCATTATATTTCATCAGCCTCCTCTCACAATAATTATCACTATCATTATCATCATCATTGCTAACAGTTATTTAGCATTTATTATGCACCAGCCTCCTGTGTACAATGTCCTTATTCATCATAGCAGTGCTAGAAAGAAGGCTATATTATTGTCCTTGTTTACCAATAGGGGCTTAGTGACATTAAATAATCTTCCTCCAAATTGCACAGATCATCGTGTAGTGGAGCTGGAATGTATATCTATGTTAGTCAGTTTTGAAATCTAGAAGAATTATTGGAAGTGTATTAAAACACAAGGATGACCTTTAAAATACATTTCTATATCTAACCAATATTTTAAGCAATAGGAATTAAGGAGTATTGCAGAACATTATTCTTGAAAATTATAGACAAACATTCACATACATCAGGACATTCTGATATAAAATAATCTTGCACAAAGACGAAAGGAGGTGCACAAAAAAAAGGACTTTTCAGGAACTGTGGTACCCAAATGTTTTGTGGTGCATGTAGTTCCAACTAAAATCCTAAGAATACAAATTGTTTCTGACCTGAAAAATAGCTTTTCAAATCAGAAATTTACTTTGAATCTTATTTCCCTATATGGCATCTGGAAAAATTCTCTTCAGTTGATAATAAATGTGTCTGAGAGCTCCTAACCTCATATTCACTCTTCTTCCTGCCCTTCCTTCTAGGAACCCAACCTAAATATTTCACTTGACTTTCTCTTGGGGCTGTTTCCCTGAATGCACACATATAGGATATGTGCCATCCCCACTTCTTAGGAATTTAGATTAGGATCCCATTCAATTGGCTTTTTTAAAACTTTTCCCCAAAGAGTACACATCGGGCATCTTCCTATGCCTAAATCTTAAGAACCTTGCATAGGATGCCCATTCACCATGCTTTCTCTCATCTGTGATTCTTTGAGTGCACTTAAGCCGGCCACTTCCTGTACACTCCTCTTAGGAATCCAGTGGAGGATTCCATTTCACTTGGTCTTCTCTGGGGACTAATTTCCTGAATGCATACATGCAGACCCACTCAATCACTTTTATGAATCTTACACAGGACTTTCTTTCACTTGCCCTCACTTGGAGCTAATTCAGTTGCTGAGACTCATCTCCATAATGGCATGGAGAAGAGAGAACTTGGCATACAATTCATGAATTGTTGTTTTACTGTAAACTAGAATTGTTTCCATAGTAAATCTGGTAGCTTTTTGCAAAGGGAGGAATCCCAATGTCTTTTTGTTCTTTTAGTCCTTGGGTTTGTGATAAAACATGTTCTCCTTCTTACATGGGACTTTTATGCATGCATTTAAGCATAACCAATGGACACAAAACACTGGGGGGTAGGGGAGGCTGGGGGAAGGGCAGGGGGAAAAAGAGATATATGTACTAATCTTTGTAAAGCTTTATGTAATAATAATTTTTAAAAAATTAAAAAAACTTATTTTATCCATGAAGGTCTAGAGCTCAGGCTGTGGGAAGCAACCCTATGTTACTTTAATGCAGTACCAATTGGCATCTCATTCTGAAAATTTGAGATCTAGATTTCTCTTATTTGGTTAAGAACCCATCTAATTCCCCTCCCTTTGCATCTCTGTGTTAGGAAAACTTCCAAAATTCAATGTACCATGTCTAGAATTCAAATTCTAGAACTTGATTTCTAATTCTATACAGTCTACAATGTCTACTGATCTCAACAAGTCTCAGAGGCCAGACACAAGGAATAGCTCATTATAATAAATCTGTGCAGTCACCTGAGCATCTGTTGAGGTATGAGCAGGCTAATGACTTGAGAAGTTTGGTTCTATAGAAACAGAGATCCTTATCCCCCAAAGTCAAGGATTTACAAACCTGGTCTAGATTACAGAAGACACAACTTAGAATATGAGCATCAGAGTTGAAGGACCCCCTGTGAGTCAGGTTCTTATTCAGTCACATTGAGCACAGATAGAATTTCCCATATTTGCTGTGGAAAAAATATAAGTAGAAGATTCTGGGAAAAGGGAAACCAGGATATACAAATAAAAACTGACATTAGCTAGATTTATTCCAGGAGACCACTGGCTCATCGTTCTTCTATTACATGGCCCTGGTAGCCCGTGAGACAATCAGAACCAGAAGGCCTGAAATGAAGCAACGTCTCTAATGCACAGGAAACAAACCCTGCCATTTGTCAAGTGGAGCCTTCTTGATTGAGAGCATTTTTATCTTTTTTCCCTCAGTATTCTTCAAAAGACATTTCTGAAGCAAATGGATAGCTTGTTTTAACAAGAAATGGGATCATTACTTTGCTAGCTGATCACTATGTTCAAGGACAGTTTCTCTCTGAGTACAAGAAAGGCAGGCCCTGCAGATGTTTGTATAACACTTCAGAGGACTCAGAAGTTATGAGGGAATCACCATCCTGCCAAAAAGACATGCAAACTGTGGAAGTGCACAGCTACATCATTCTGGGAATAAAATTGGGGTTTATTTTGCAATAATCAATTTCCTTCTCCACATAACAGGCAGCAATATTATTTTTTTCTAATTTCAACTGGAACAGAAAAAAAGCCCTCATTACATGTTGGACATGCAGATAATGTCACAAGGATTTTAATATTAATGTCAGTATTTGTATGAGTTCTCCTATTAGCACTGCAAGACTACACACCCCTCCTCCCACAGGGCTCATCCCCAGCATTATCCTACTCCTGGTATATGGTCGGAGACTACTCTACTGGAATGTTGCATTCTGTGGGAACTACCACACATCTGGAGTTGAAATGCAAATGTAAATTGAGGAATTCTGCGTCTGCCACTGGAAGCAGATGCCAGACAGCTCACAGTGAAACTGGATACCAACACCTATGCACAAAAATCTGGAGAGACCATTCCCAAACCTCTACTGCCCTTTTTAATGTGACTGACCATCAGTAGAACCCACAGAGCAGATTTGATTCCACACTACCCTTACCTCACAGTGTCACTGTTAAAACCCAAGTGATTTCAACAGTCCCAGGTCATTCCTGTTTTATTGATACAGTAAACCTTTGCTGGTACAGGCTTTCTTTTGATTCCTGTTGTTAATTGGAGATTGAGAGTTGAGAAGGATATAAGAATGTAGAGATAAAACACTCTCTATCCTAAGTACTCTCCATATACCACCATAGGTCATTAAAAAGTACATTATAATCTGTTGTTTTACCATTAATATGTGACCATTAATCTTAAAGCCACCCCATAGTGTTTGAGTTATGTAATCATAGGAAAATTTGACATTCAACCTGTTTTGCTTGGAACGCCAGGCATCAGAGATACTGGCTGGTTGTTTACCAAACCCATTTCCTTATATTTACACACACCTTTTCCCACCTCCCTTGCAACAGATGGGACCATGTGGATAGATATTATAAACACCACTTCCAGATCCAATACAGCAAAATATCTCTTGCAGTCTCCTGCACTTTATTTTGGCAGACAGAAAAAGAAAATCAGCAGGAGGTAGCAGTGCTTTGAGAAGGAGGAGGTTAACCCTTGCATCATTCCACCAAAGCTATCCACCAAATACCCACATTGAACTGTTGCACGAGCCAGTGTTATGTTTGAGTTACAATAAGCCAAAAACATTTGGGGGCTGGTCATTACAGTGGTTAAACGTCCTACTTTTATATACCCTGGAAGTTTAAAGCTTTATTTAGACTTTAGTTATCACTGCAAATTCCTCCCTACTGCTGTTCTCTAACAAGTTCATTTATAAAAGGTTTCTATGATGTGGAACTCCAAATGGGAAAGGAGTTAGATCCCATATAGAGCTTTTCTCTGAAGACTATTTGGCTTTTTTGTTAATTTGTCTGCTAAGGCTTTCCTAACAGCCTCTACCTTGAAGAATAATACTAACTGTAATTCTCATAATTTCTGTGGCTGAATTGCTCTTTACTTACCAGAAGTAAAGGAAATTCTCTCTGGAAAATTGTGCTTTGAAGTCCAAAATTTCTTCAGTTAAATTTGCATGATATATAAGATCACAATCACACATACGTTGATATACACACAGAAACTACCACAAATGAATGTTGATAAAAAACATTAAAATAAAAAAAATATCAGATCTACAAACATTGCATATATTAGAATCACTAGACACATTTGATATGATAAAAAATAGAGTACCATGAGAATGACTATGACAAATGATATTAAAATTATTTAGCAAATATTTATCTCCCACCCCTACATGTGAATGTATATGAGAAAATTAGTTGTCCCTGAGATAGGCTATGGAATATGGCTGAGAATATTGACTGGTTCCTCCTTGAGACTTAGATTTGGTCATGTGGCTTACTTTGTCCAATAGAAAATGGGTGGAAATGACAAGTTGTCACTTCCAAAACTATCTCTCAGAAGCACTGTGTGTTTCCACCTGACTTTTGGGAAAATTTCAATTTCGGCCATGAGAAGAACATGTACTAGGTAGCCATTGCCCCTACAACTTGTGTTCAAAAAAAAAAAAAGAGACATAGGGGAAAACCTGAATTTGACACAGCTTGAAGCAGAATTTTTTCTAATCACAAAAAAAGGCATTTGGCTAGCGATTGTATTATTCACTTAATTTTTCTTTAAATATGTTTGTCATTTTATCTGTGTAATATGTGATGATACTGATAATAATAATAAAAGCAAACATTCTTACATGTTTCAATAGCTAAATTATTCCCATTCTTTTATCAGTGCACAGAATTTGAGGCATTTTAGGCTGACTAACTTGACACTAAGCCAGTCGGTGTCAACAGCTATTTAATCAAAAGGAGTAGAAAGGAACATGCTATTTCTGTGTGCTATTTCCTATCAAGGAAAGGATGAAAATGACTATGATCGTGCCAACACAGCTCTGAGTTTAGCAGTGAAAATCTGTCCCTTTGGTGAGATTATTCTAGTCAGTTGTAATTTTAGAGTGTATGTTCCAAAAACAATGAAATAAAGGTGTCTGTGGTACTCTTGGGTCATTGTTCTAAGAATGAAAAAATAAGTATATTTTCAATGCTTGATTAAAATAAATAGAATGTATGTGTTCCTGTGTGTATGGGAATGCATATGGGGAACTTTGTTGTCTCTGAGCTAGGCTAATGAAATATGGCTGACAGTGTTTACTGGTTCCTCCCTTAAACACTTTCAGCTGAGTCTTTTTAGAAACTGAAGAATCAGCATTACAGTCTGAAAATAAATATTTTTCTGGAACACTTTCAGGAAAAGGAGGAAATTTGATGACCCAATTTTTGCCTACACAGCATTGTTGGGTAGTGAATTTCTCCTGAAAGTGCAAGTCAGCCAAACCCTAATTGCACTGAACCATTCACACTGGAAGCTCATAGTGGCTGGTTCTCATTTCTTCTCATACCAGTTCTGTGACTCCAAAATTGAAAAGTTTATCTTCTTCTAGTTAAAACTTAACATTCTTGACTTGATACAGGAACATCCATGGTTCCAAAACTGATTAGGAAAATCTAGGAAATAAGTGACAAACTACATTTATTCTACAGGTCTCTAAACATGCAACACAGCCCTAACAGGTTTGGCTCAGTGGATAGAGCATCGGCCTGAAGGGTCCCAGGTTCGAGTCCGGTCAAAGGTGTGTACCTTGATTGTGGGCACATCTCCAGTAGGAGGTGTGCAGGAGGCAGCTGATAGATGTTTCTCTCTCATCAATGTTTCTAACTCTCTTTCACTCTCCCTTCCTCTCTTTAAAAAATCAATAAAATATATTTTTAAAAAATAAACAAATAAAAAGAAACGCACAACACATATGCCTTTGCACTTGGCAAGGATGGTCTGTTTTCTGAGTGTACACAAAAGTTAGCTTTGCAACTGTCAGTGTGTTTGTATCATCATAAGTATAAGTTGCCAAGTGAAACAACTCTTTAAGAGAAAAATTTAATGAGAATTGTCTCACTAAAATTAGTTTATAGCATAATTCTGAAACTAGCAGGGAAAACTGTAATTGATAATGTATGGTATGGCCTTAGAGATCTAGATCACTTGTGATTATTTTTTAAAATTCAGCATCAATTTGTATATAATGCAGTTGTTATAATTTTATAAATATATTTTTATTTATTTCATAGAGGGAGAGAGAGATAGAAACATCAATGATGAGAGAGAATCATTGACCGACTACCTCCTGCATGCCCCACACTGGAGATCGAGCCTGAAACCCAGGCATATGTCCTGACTGGGAATCAAACCTTGAGCTCCAGGTTCATAGGTTGATGCTCAACCATTAAACCACACTGACCAAGCGATTTTTTTTATTAAAAATATATCTAATAACATTTACTATTTTAACCATTTTTAAGTTTACAGTTCAAAAGAATTAAGTGCATTCACATTTTTGTGCAAACATTACCACTATCTCAAGAACTTTTTTCATCTTTCCAAACTGAAACTCTGCATCCATTACATATTGACTCCCTATTCACTCCTCTCCACAGACTTTGGCAACCACAATTCTACTTTCTCTCTCTATGAATGTCATTATTCTAGGTATCCCATATAAGTGGAAAAATACATATTTGCCCTTTGTGACTAGTTTATTCACTTAGCATAGTGTTTTCAAAGTTCATTCATCTAAGTTCTAGCATGTGTCAGAACCTCATTCCTTTTTGAGGCTGAGTAATATTCCACTGTATGTATGGACTACATTTTATTTATCTATTCAACCATTTATACACATTTGGGCTATTTTCACCTTTTGGCTATCTAATCTAATAAAAGAGTAATATTGAAATTGACCGTTTCTTCAGGATGCCTAAGCCACGCCCACCAGCCAATCAGAGTGGCTGTATGTAAATTAACCCAGCCAAGATGGAGGTCGGCAGTCATGGAGCTGGAGTAAACAGGAGGCTTCCGTTGCACCAGGAGGAAACTGCCTGCCTAGGCTGGCTGGGCCTCTACTACGGCAACATTCTTTCAATTATAGAAGCCACGGAGCTGAAGCAAACAGGAGGCTTTGTTACCTGCCTAGGCCTCGGCTTAAAGCAACAGTGTATCAATTATAGAAGATAAATAAACCCCAGAAATCTGCTTCCAGCCAGCCTTGCTGGGACATTGGGTCAATGGGAGTTGTGGGCAGCCTAAAAGCCTGAAAACGGCCCTCAGCCCTGCACCCAGGCTTCCCAGGTACCCCAGTAGGGACTCAAACCATGAAGGGACTGTGGGCAGCCTGAAAACGGCCCTCAGCCCCACACCTAGGCTTCCCAGGCACCCCCATAGGGACTTGAACCCTAAAGGGACTGTGGGCAACCTAAAAACGGCCTTCAACCCCTCACCCAGGCTGCCCAGGCACCCCAGAAAGGACTCGAACCCTGAAGGGACTGTGGACAGCCTGAAAACGGCCCTCAGTCTTGCACCCAGGCTGCCCAGGTACTCCAGTAAGGACTTGAACCCTGAAGGGACTGTGGGCAGCCTGAAAACAGGCCTCAGCCCCTCTCCCCGGCTGGCCACACCCCAATGGGGTGAGGGTCCACACTGGGGGGCTTGGCCAGCCTATAAACAGTCATCAGCCCCTCACCCAGGCTGACCAGGCACACCAGCAGGTGGACATCCCCTGAGGGGTCCTAGACTGTGAGAGGGCATAGGCCAGACTGAGGGACCTCCCGAGTGCACAAATTTTTGTGCAACCGGGCCCCTAGTTGTTCATAATGCTGATATGTACATAGTTATACAAATACTAGAGGCCCATTGCACAAAAATTTGTGCACTCGGGGCGGGGGGGGGTCGCTCAGTCCGGCCTGTGACTCTTGCAGTCTAGGACCCCTTGGGGGATGTCTACGTGCTGGCTTAAGCCTGCTCCCCAGGGGATCAGGCTTAAGCTGGCAGTCAGACATCCCTCTGGAAGCCTGGGAGCCCTCAGGGGATGTCCACTTGCCAGCGGGGAGCAGGCCTAAGCTGCAGACGGACATCCTTAGCGCTGCTGAGGAGACAGGAGAGGCTCCCACCACCACTACTGTACTGGCAGCCATCAGCCTGGCTTGTGGCTGAACAAAGCTCCCCCTGTGGGAGCACACTGACCACCAGGGGGCAGCTCATGCATTGAGCATCTGCCCCCTGGTGGTCAGTGTGTGTCATAGTGACCAGTCATTCCCAGTGTTTCTGCTGTTAGGGTCAATTTGCATATTACCCTTTTATTATATAGGATATGTTTCAGTCCTGCTTTCAGTTCTTTGGGGTATATATCCAGAAGTGGAACAACTGGATTACATGATAATTATATGTTTAATATTTTGAGGGACTTTCATGCTGTTTTCTACATAGTGGCTACACAATTTTGTAATTCCATTAGCAATGCATAAGGATTCCAATTTCTGTACATACTCACCAATACTGTTTCTTCCTCTTCCTTCCTTCCTTCCTTCCTTCCTTCCTTCCTTCCTTCCTTCCTTCCTTCCTTTCTTCCTTCCTTCCTTCCTTCCTCTTTTTTATACTGCAACCAATCCTAATGGGTGGGAAGTGGTACCTCATAGTACAGTAGATTTACATTTTTCTAATAATTAATATTGCTGGGCACCTTTTCTTGTGCTCGTCGATTATACATATCTGTATATCCTCTTTGAAGAAATGTCTATTAAAACCTTTTGTCCATCATGTTTAATTTGGTTGTTTGTGGGGAGGGGTATATTTTTAAATTTAACTTTATTGTTGAAAGTGTTAGAGATGTCCCCCTTTTTTCCCTATTGACCCCATCCACCCACACCCACCCCTCCAAGGCCTTCACCACACTATTGTCTGTGCCCATGGCTTATGCATATATGCATGTAAGTACACTGGTTAAGCTTTCCTCCCACCCCACACTCCACACCCCACACTTCCTGAAATTTGTCAGTCTGTTCCATACTTCTGTTTCTGGATCTATTTTGTTCATTAAATTCCACATATGAGTGATATCATGTGATACTTATCTTTCTCCAATTGGCTTATTTCCATCAACGTAATATTCTCCAGGTCCCTCCATGTTGTCTCAAAGGGTAAGAAATCCTTCTTTTTTTACTGCTGCATAGTATTCCATGGTATAAATGTACCACAGCTTTTTTATCCACTCATCTAATGATGGGCACTGGGGCTGTTTCCAGATCTTAGCTATTGTAAATTGTGCTGCTATGAACATAGGGGTGCATATGTTCTTTCTGATTGGTATTTCTGTTTTCCTAGGATATATTCCTAGAATTGGGATCACTGGGTCAAATGGGAATTCCATTTTTAATTTTTTGAGGAAATTTCACACTGTTTTCCACAGTGGCTGCACCAGTTTGCATTTTTACTAGCAGTGCAAGAGGGTTCCTTTTCCCCACATCCTCACGGTTGTTTGGTTGTTTGGGTTTTTGTTGTTGTTGTTGCTAAATTGTGGGAGTCATGTATTCTGGATGTTAATCCATTTACATATACATGGTTTGTAAATATTTTCTCTCACTCAGGTTTGCATTTTCACTCTGACAATAATATCATTTGATGCATAATTTTTTTATGAAGTCCAATTATTTTTTTTCTTTTGTGGTTTGTGCCTTTGGTATCATATCAAAGAAATAATTGCCTAACCTATTATCTTGAAAAAAATTCCCCATTATTTCTTCTAAAAATATTATAATTTTAGCTCTTATATTTAGGTCTTTGTTCTATTTTGAGTTAATTTTTCTATATGATGTAAGGTAAGTGTCCATCCTCATTCTTTTCCATGTGAATGTTCACTTTTCCCAATAGCATTTGCTGAAAGCATTCCTTTTCCTATTGAATGATCATGAACGCTTGTGGGAATCATTTGACCATGCATGTAAGGGTTTATTTCTAGGCTCTCTAATCTATTTCATCAGTCTATATGTCTGTCTTTATGGTAGTACTACACTATCTTAATTACTTTAGTAAGTTTTGAAAATAGTAAGTTTGAGTCCCCCAAGTTTGTTCTTTTTAAAGATTGTTTTGGCTATCCTGTGTCCCTTGAAGTTCTATATAAATTTAAAAAGGATTTTTCTATTTCTTTAAAAATATCATTGCAATTTTGATATGAATTACATTGAATCTCTAGGTTGCTTGGGTAGTGTTAACATCTTAATAATATTAAGTGTTGCAATTCACTAATACAGGATATATTTCCATATAATTATGTCTCATTTAATTTCTTTCATCAATTATTTTTAGTGTTCAGTATCTAATTTTTTGGCTTCCTCAGTTAAGTTTATTCCTGGGCATTTTATTCTTTTTGATGCTATTACAAATGGGATTATTTTCTTAATTTACTTTTGGGATTGTTCACTATTGTTGTAGAGTGGGGGAAAAAACTAATTTTTACCCTAGCTGGTTTGGCTCAGTGAATAGAGTGTCGGCCTGCAGACCAAAGGTTCCTGGGTTCGATTCCAGTCGGGACATGTACCTTGGTTGCAGGCTCCTCCTCAACCAGGGCCCTGGTCAGGGCACATGCAATCGATATGTTTCTCTCATATTGATCTTTCCCTCTCTCTTCCACACTCTCTTAAAGATCAATGGAAAAATATCCTGGGATGAGGATTAAAAAAAAAAAACACAAACAAAAACACAACTAATTTTTCTGTGTTGATTTGGGGACCTGGAACTTCACTCAATTCATTTATTTTGTTTGTGTGTGTGTGCATAACCATTATGATCTTGTACATATAAGATAATGTCATCTATGAAAAAATGTAATTTTACTTCTTCCTATTCAATTTGATTTTTTAAAATTGCTTTCTCTTTCCTAATTGCTCTGGAAAGAACTTCAAATATTATTTTGAATGGAACAGAAGATAATGCAGTTTTAACATAGACTAATATTTATTTCCACTGAAGATCAAATCTAGAGTTTCAGCTTACATCAACTCCCATCAATTCATGTAAAAGAAAAGAATTTAGGAATTTAGGAATATTAACTTTTCTTCCACTAAATAAAGTTTAGTGACCAACAGAAATGAAATAAGATAGTTGGGATGGAGAAAGGATCTGAAAACAAATAGTAGAATTTAGAGCAGAAGCTAAGAGGTCAATAGTAGTGGCAGCTCCGGATTTTGTGGGATCTGAAGTTTATGCAATTTTGGGGTGCTCCTGTAAGGAAAAATACAAAGCATAGTAGGATATTGAATACTTGTGTAAAATGAGAAGAGAAATGACAACAAATGTCTGTTGTCTTAGAAATTCAGATACTGTTCTCTGAGAAACTTTAGGAAATTTGTCAGCAATGATGATTTAGACAGGTTTTCTGATTTCAGTGGGTTTTTTTCTTCCCTTCTAGAATACTCTATAACCTACAGAAACTCCCAACATGTAACTAAAGGGCCCTGGTGATGCTGAAGTATAATTTGTTTCTTGGGGTGTCCATCATTTGATCAGTAGAATGCTTGAATACTGCCAGGATTGACCAGCAGACCCTGAACGTTGGATGAACGGATTATTCTGACACACATTTCTATGAAAGAGAGGCTAAGGGGCTGCTTGACAGGAAGCACCGAAACAGCCTCGATTGCCTGCCTCCTTAGGCTTTTATTGTAACAGCAGCTTGAATTAAAATTAGCCTCTAGATACAATTAGCAGGTTAGGTATCCTTGAGAAAGCACATGCTTCTACAAGGTCAGGTCTGAAAGACTAAACATAGAGATTCCAGCAAAACATCCAGGGACTTGCACTTGTTTGGAAAAGTCAAGGCAGGGGCTGCTGCCTTTGGCAAGGTCTCTCTTAAAGGCCCCCGACCTTTCGGAGAATCCTCCTTACAGACTTTCCAACCAAGTCCTGTGTGCTTCCCCACAGAATACACGTGTCCCCCAAGTGTTGGCTATGAGGGATAAGTCTGCGAAAAGTTACATTTAATTATTTTGTATAATTGCTCCAGGTCTAAAACTGGAAATACTTGTATATGTATTCAATTTTAGCCAGGAAGGGACAAAATTTGCAGCTTTATTATAATGCCAGGCAATAAAAAGCATGACTTATTAAACCAATTTGTCTTTATAATTTTTGCCAAGAAAGTTTGATTACTGAAAAATTTTAGAAGGATTTGCTGACCGCTCAGAATCATCCATAGCATAATCTCTAGAATCATACATCTCAAGATTGTCTGTGGAAAATGTATACTATTATTCCCATTTACATATGAGAAAGCTGAGGCACACAAAGGATTATTAATTTTCCCAAGGAAACAAATCTAATAAGGTGTGTGTTGGCTCTGGAGATGATGAACTTAATTGCAACATTTCACTACCTCATTAGGCTTCACCATCTACTGATAAGTAGGTGGTATTTATTTGTGATGTGAGGGTATTCTTTCACCCCCAGTGGAAGACCAATTATTTCACATCCTATCATGGTAGACATAAGAGCATGAAGTTGAAAGTATATTTACTTTTTGATCTTTTGCTAATCTGTTTTCTGGGAAATCTTCTCTAGCTTGTGTATTAAGACTCAACTGTCCTTTTTTAGTTTCATTTTGTTTTCCCAGTCAGTGGATTGAGACTTCCTAGAGCTCCTCATGGAGTCATAGGAACTGACTGGCCAAGCATTGGAACAATCAACCCAGAGGAGAGGCTGGGGGTATGGAGGCCAGAAGGGAGATACTATATTCCTTCTCTGTAAGATGGAGTGATCCTGGGTAAAGCTGATCCTCACCTGAGTATAACCCACATCACCCACATACCAGTAACAGCAGATAGAATGAGACCAAATCAAAGTAAGACATGGGGCTACAAAAAGCAGCAATTATATCCAAGTATCTGTATATTTCTCTCTCCCTTCCTTATTTCAGAGGAGCTACATGTGTAAGAGCAAGGTATAGAGAATACCCCAGACCCCACCAACACACACATACAGAGCTATAATGAGGGCAAGAGGTCTGAGAAGGGGAACAGATTACCTGTCACTTCAGTCCCCTTTAGACACAAACCCAGCATCCTAACATATAAAAACCCTGAGTCCTAAGGACCAGTAAAGATCTAGGTTCTACCAACCAGAAGTCAGTCCTGCAGTCAGCCTGGGTTGCGTGGCAACCCACCGCTGACTGCTTAAGCTGCAGACAAGGTGACCCAGCACTGACTGCTGAGGGGGCTGAGAATCAGGGCTGGAAAAAGGCCTGAAGAGAGAAGCAGGGACTGATCCATTGCCTCTGTGGCAACTTTTGATCAGCACTTGCCTCTCTCTTTCTCTCCCAGTCTGCTCAGCAGCCATGCCTCCATTTCTCTCCAGGCCTCCACCAGGTTTGCTGATCAGTCCCGCCTTTCTGATCATGCCCCGTTGATTGGCCCAGAGATGCTGACTGGCATAGAAACTGACCAATTAGAACCAAATGTGGGTGTTGTAAAGAACCAATGGCTATCTAGGAGGCGGAGCTTCTGATGCTAACTGGTAGACACCAACCAATCAGAACCAAATTGGCCAGTAGAGGAGGGCACTTGGGGGTGAGATCAGGCTGGCTGGGGAGGGCAGTTAGGGGTGATCAGGCTGGCAGGCAGGTGAGCAGTTAGGAGCCAGTGGTCCCACAGGGATCGGGCCTAAACTGGAAGTTGAACATCTCCCAACAGGTCCCCAATTGGAGAGGGTGCAGGCTGGGCTGAGAGAAGCTCCCCTCCTCTGTGCACAAATTTCATGCACCAGACCTCTAGTTAACTATAAGAACTTTAGAATAATACACGTTACATTAGAGTTTTAAATAGGACTATGCAAAATTTTAATATTCCAAAATAAAGGATTTGTCCAATATTTTATGAAAGGGAGAATTTAAGATTTCATGATTGAAAGCAGTTAAAATGAAAACCCTTTCACATTTTTAATTTAAATAGTTCACAATGGCATATCAAGGCCAAGGGTGAGGGATGGGCGGTGGAGCATACCACTTTGACAGGGAAAACTATCTTATTACTGACATTGCTTAAAATTACTGGATCCATGCTGATAAACAACAAGTATACAAATTTTTAGTTGATTTTACTTTTTTTTAACTCTCCAGAGACATGTAGTCCTTACTGCTTGTATATAGGTCAGTCTCTATCGAACTTCCCTTGTTACAAGACTGTTAATTGAGACACCCCCGAACAACACTTACAATGACTTAGTGACCTGCCCAAAGAAACAAAACTTATTTTCCTAGGGAAAGAAATTTTATTGGAGGTAAATAACTTTGCAGACATTTTATAATCCCTTGCTTTGATTTAAAATCATTTCTACTTGTCTTTAAATTAGTTGCAGGTATAAGCAGACACAGTGAGTCATTGGGGTCCTTTGGGAAATAGACATGGAGACAGCGTTATGAATACAACAAGCTTTATTGTGGGGTATTATCTGAGAAAAACAGAAAAAAAAAGGAACAGGATTGGGCTGAGACAACCTCTGTCCACGATGTGGACAGTTTCAGTCAACTCAGTAAGGAGCAGGAGAATAAGGATTGCTTGTTAGACCCCTACATAGAGCAGGAATGACCAGGCTTTAGAAATCACACGGTCATCAACTAGGAGCTGTTCAGAAAAAGCATAGCATCTTTTGGAAAGTTGAAAGGGACCCTGAAGGCAATGCAGCTGGAAGATGCCAACTGCACCCCTTACTGAACAGCTAATTCTTTCTTGAAGGGAGACCTAAGCTGGCATATCCCTGCTTCCCACACCTGATTGCACAATAAATTTCTGCATCCTGAGTTTGTTATAAGTGTTTTGTGATGCCTCATTAGATACGCACAACCACTTCTGTACAACCAAATAACATGTAGATATCCAGTATGTGAAGTGCTAAGAAGAGTCCATTTAGAAAACATAGAATTGGAATGTGTGACTTAACTCAGTTCTGTGCCACATTTCAGTTTATTAGTGATCAAATAAAGTGCAAATTCTCTGACAAAGAGGACTTTTATTTATATTTATTTCTTCTCATCCTAGACCCCCTCCCCCCCCACACACACACACAAATAGAGTCTGGCAGGACACCTGCTGTCAAGGAGGGTTATAGTAAATGTTGTGTTTAATAGAATGACTGATAACAGAATGTTTTACCTTCTTCCCTTCACATTCATATAAACAACCTTTGTGTCAATTGCTATTGGTGGTTCTGAGTCTGGTTTTGAAATCAATATATGTGTCTATTTTCTCCTTTATAAAGAAAGGAATAAAACCCCACCCAATGGCAACAGACAATACAAATGCAATAATGCTGAGAAGAAGAAATTTTATATTAAAATATTGCGTAACTGTTTACTGACATCTACCACTCCAGAGACATCTCCTGTAAGGTAATCTCCTTTCCAGCACACCAGAGAGCAAGACTGGGGACAAGAAGTGTTATATATAGAGAGAGTCAAGCAGTCATATGCCAAAACAAAGGGGATAAGGAAGAAAGGAAGGGAAAAAAGGAGGAAGGTTATAGAAATAGTTTATAAAAATATGAAGATTGGGAGGTGCCTCTGTGTAAATTTAATAACAACTTTCATTTTGTCAGTGGACTGAGGAAAATTTTATGATAGAGGAAACTTGCTTTCAGGGTAATGACATATAAATATAAGAGGTCCAGCTAATAGCTGGAATGCACCATGGATGCCAGGAAGCCTCAGTAGTTGCCAAGGAAAAACCAGTTCTTTGCAAATGATCACTGGGTATAAGTCCGGCAAGTCAGGAGGCTGATATCCTATCTAATAAAAGAATAATATGCAAATTAGGTGTCACTCCATCAAAAATATGGCCACCTCCATGGCCACAAGATGGCAGTGCCCAGTCCGCCTCAGCCCCACCACTGAAGTGGTCAGGCCTGTTAGCCAGGCAGGTGGTGGGGGAGGCAGGGTGCCCAAGGGGCAGAACAGGCAATCAGAGGGGACTGGGGGTCCCCTGCCCAGGTCAGAGGCCTTCATCAGAGGCCTCAGGCATGGGCAAGTACGGAGCCAGTTATCGCAGGGGGCAGGGGAAGAGCCAGTGATTGGAAGGGTATGAGGGTGCCCTACACAGGCATAAGGCCTGGACCAGAGGCCTAAGCCCTGGGCAGGGGCAAGACAAGAGATCACAGGGGCCTGAGCTCCAAAGAGTCAAGGATTGGAGGGACAGGGGTGGAGCCTGTGATCACAGGGGTCTGGGCACCGGTGGAGCTGGCAAAGCAGGGGTCTGGGGTTCCCCTGCCCAGGCCTGTAGCCTTGGCCACAGGCTGTCAGTGGGGCAAGGGCAGAATCGGCGATGGCAGGGGGCAGGATCAGAGCTGGTGATCACAGAGGCCTGTGCTCTGTGAAGCCGGCAATCAGAGGAGCTTGGGGG
>PVJC01038705.1:0-16631 GCA_004026665.1 Murina feae | reverse complement strand
CATAGCTCTTCGATCCCTGCTCTGCTATTTTTATTCTTTTTCCTCTTTATATTTCAGTTTGGGAAGTATTTTCTTATAAAAAATATTTTTATTGATTCCAAAGAAGAAGGGAGAGGGAGAGAGAAACATCAATGTTGAGACAGAGTCATTGATCAGCTGCCTCCTGCACATGCTACACTGGAGATAGAGCCCAGAACCCAGGCATGTGCACTGACCAGGAGTAGAACCATAACCTCCTGGTTCATAGGTTGATGCTCAACCACTGAGCCACACTGGCCAGATGCGAAATATCATTTTATTCATTGATTCTTTCTTCAGTTGTGTCAATTCAGCTAATAAGCCCACATAAGATATTCTTAATTGCTATTAGTTTTTTTTTTTTAAATTACCATTTATTTTTTATTCATTTTGGAGTTTATCAATATCTACTTACAATACCTATCTATTTTAGCTTACTGTCAACTTTTTCCATTTTGGCCTTTAACAAGCTAATTACAGTTATTAAAAATTTCTTGTCTGATAATATCATGATCTGTGTCATATATGAGTCTTGTCCTAATAATCACTTTTCTTCTTCAAACAGTATTTTCCTTACCTTTTAACATGGCTTGCAATTTTTTTTATTGAAAGCTGGACATGATGTGTCAGGTAAGAGGAAATGAGGTAAATAGGTCTCTGGTATGTTAATCTGGCCAGGAATTGGACTGTGTTTAATGTTTGGTGTAGGTATAATGTGCCAGAGGTTTCCAAGTTCTCTAGTATAATTAGTTTTGTCTTGTCTTTCTTTTGTGCTTCCCTAAGTAATCCTCCTCAAAGACAGCCTGTTTTGCAACTCTTTCAGCTTAATCCCTTGTTATTGTACCAGAGTACTGTTACTATGATGATAAGAGAGAGGAAATAGTCTATAATCTTATGATTAAACCAGGGGCCCAGTGCACAAAAATTTGTGCATGTGGGAGTTCCCTCAGCCCGGCCTGTGCCCTCCCGCAGTCTGGGAGCCCTCTGGGGATGTCCACCTGCTGGTGTGCCTGGTCAGCCTGGGTGAGGGGCTGATGGCTGTTTGCAGGCTGGCCAAGCCCCGCAGTGTAGACCCTCACCCAATTGGGGTGTGGCCAGCCTGAGTGAGGGTCTGAGGGCCGTTTTCAGGCTGCACAGAGCCCCTTCAGGTTTTGGGTCTCTACTGGGGTGCCTGGGCAGCCTGGGTGAGGGGCTAATGGCTGTTTGCAGGCTGGCCAAGCCCCCCACTGGGGACCCTCACCCCATTGGGGTGTGGCCAGCCTGGGTAATGGGCTGAGGGCTGTTTTCAGGCTTTCAGGCTGCCCACAGCTTCCATTGACCCAACGTCCCAGCAAGGCTGGCTGGAAGCAGGTTTCTGGGGTTTATTTATCTTCTATAATTGATACACTGTTCCTTTAAGCCGAGGCCTAGGCAGGTAACGAAGCTTCCTGTCTGCTTCAGCTTCGTGCCTTCTATAATTGAAACAATGTTGCTTTAGTAGATGTGCCCAGCCGGCCTAGGCAGACAGTTTCCTCCATCGCTGGTGCAATGAAAGCTTGATGTTTGCTTCAGCTCTGTGACTTCTATAATTGAAACAATATTGCAACAATGTTGCCTCAGCCAGGAGAAGCCCAGCTGGCCTAGGCAGACAGTTTACTCCTGGTGCAACAGAAGCCTGCTGTTTACTCTAGCTCCATGACTGCCGGCCTCCATCTTGGCTGGGTTATTTTGCATACAGCCACTCTGATTGGCTGGTGGGCGTGGCTTAGGCATCCTGTAGAAATGGTCAATTTCAATATTACTATTTTATTAGATTAGATGTCAGCCTTTAAAAAGCCTGTGTTTCTGCAGTTCATACTGAGTCTTTCTCTTGCCCTGTATTTTCACTATGTTACTATATTAAATAGCAATGTTGATTTGTTTGTTTTACCCTTAACACATATTAGAAGACTGGAGGAGACTTGAGGTGGAGGGATTCCCTTCCTCCAACTGTGAAAGGCTTTGGAAAAGAATTTCCCCCTGAGGGTAGGACCTTGTAGAGAAGTCTACATGCATAATTTACAATGGTTGCTCTTTCTTTTCCTATGCCAGAACCATGATGGAATATTTCTTAGATCTTCAACATGAGGAACTGGAAAGGTTCCTACAAGTAATGCCCATGAAATATGGGTGGTTTTATAATCTGTGGTTCCCAGAAGTTTCTCACTCTCATGCTAGTTCCACACTTAGCCTTCACCAATTCACCTGAATTATCAAGTGTTCTAACAATTTTTGTCAGCAGCGATTTCTCTTTCAGGTAAGCTGATATCAGTTATAAATCTCTGAAACTTGTCTTTCCATAATTTAAGGTGATGGTTTGCCTTAAAAATTGAGGTCTTTAATGGGTTAAGAAAAGTCATTTATTTTCAATTTTCCTAGTTGCTTTTTTTATTGTCTAAAGTTTTACATATGTCTCCTTTTTCTTTAATTGACCCTTCCACCCCAGTCATTTACACCCCTGAGGACAAGACTCCACTGCTCCAGTGTCTATGTCTATTGGTTATGTTAATATGCCTGCAATCAGGTTGATCTTTCACCCCCCACCTACCCTGCCATTTGTCTCTGATCTATTTTTGTTCATCAGTTTATGTTGATCATTTTATCCCACATGTGAGTGAGATCATGTGATATTTATCTTTCTACAACTGGCTTATTTCACTTAGCATAATGCTCTCCAGAACTTCCTGGTACTGGCACAAGAACAGATATAACCAATGGAACAAAATAGAGAACCCAAAAATTGACCCAAGTCATTATACTCAGTTAATATTTGACAAAGGAGGCAAGAGCATTCAATGGAGTCAAGACAGTCTCTTCAAAAAATGGTGCTGGGAAATTTGATCAGATATATGCAAAAAAATGAAACTAGATCACCAACTTACATCATGCATAAAAACAAACTCCAAATGGCTAAAGGATTTAAATATAAGATGGGAAACCATAAAAATCCTACAAGACTCCATAGGCAGCAAAATTGCAGACATACGTCATAGCAATATCTTTACATACACAGATCTAGGGCAATGGACACTAAGGAGAAAATAAACAAATGGAACTACATCAAAATAGAAAGCTGAACAGCAAAAGAAACCATCAACAAAACAGCAAGAGAGCCCACTGCATGAGAGAAAACGTTTGCCAATGTTATCTCCTATAAGGATTTAATCTCCAACATTTACAGGCAACTCATACAACTTAACAAAAAGAAGATAAACAACCTAATAAAAAAAATGGGCAAAGGACCTAAATAGACACTTTTTGAAAGAGAACATACAGAAGGCCAAGAGACATATGAAATCATGTTCAAAGTCACTAATCTTCTGAGAAATGCAAATAAAAACAACAATGAAATACCATCTCACACCTGTCAGCATGGCTATCATCAACAAATCAACAGAGGACAAGTGCTGACAAAGATGTGGAGAAAAGGGAACCCTCATACACTGATGGTGGGAATGCAGACTGGTGCAGCCACTATGGAAGACAGTATGGAGTTTCTTCAAAAAGTTAAAAATGGAATTCCCATTGACCCACTAATCCCACTTCTAGAACTATATCCCAAGAAACCAGAAACACCAACCAGAAAGAATATATGAACCCTTATGTTCACAGCAGCACAATTTATAATAGCTAAGATTTGGAAACAGCCCAAGTGCCCATCAGCAGATGAGTGGATTAAAAAACTGTGGCACATCTACACAATGGAATACTATGCTGCTGTAAAAAAGAAGGGATCTTTACCATTTTCAACCACATGGATAGAACTGGAGAGCATTGTGCTAAGCGAAATAAGCCAGTCCTAGTTGTTCCTTGTTGTAAGGACAGGACAGATGACTTCCAAGTTCTTTGCATTTTGGAGATGAAATCAAAACTCAAGGTGCAAAATGTTTTGGTAAGGCACAAGCAGGGATCTATGTTTATTTCTTTCCTCAGTGGATAGTCAGACATGATTGACATACACTATATCTCTACTGATTTAAATATCATATTAATAGGTAAATTTATATTCATATTCTTATTTGTCTGTTTTTTAAATTTTATTTTGTTACATTTTTGTCAGGATGTTCTTATACCAAAATGATTTTCTTTTACATAAAGCAAATTTGTAGAATATGTAATTAATAAATAAATAAATAAATATATATATATATATATATATATAATATTTTATGTTACATACAAATTATAAAACATCATTTTAATTCTGAATTATATTAATATTATGACCAAATATATTAATAAACTCTAACACATTCTAGTAATTGTATGATTCAGTTGGATTTTCTAGCTAAATAAATTTTCTTCAAATATAATAATTTTCCTTTTCCTTTTGTGTATATTCTAATTTTGGTTTTGGGAGATTTATTTTCTTGTTACATTTTCTCGCTAGATCATGCATTGCACTATTACCTGAAAGCATGGGTAGTAAATTCTTTTTTTTTTTTTTTTTTAAAGAGAATTACTGTAAGACTTTACTCTCATTAAAAAAACACACATTTATGTCAGCTTATGTGGTGAATATGGTAAATGGCTCACTAAACATTAACTTCAGTAACCTCTAGTGTGCCTTTCTTTACTGTAGTGGTTAAAATGCTACACATATTTTCTTAAATTTGCAATATTCCTTTCTGGCTAGAGTTCTGCATACAAGTAAGAGTCTTCTAATCAGATTCATTCATCAAAAATTTGTTAAGGTGAGATATCTATGAATGTAGTCACATTTCAGTGTTCTCATAATGGGTTTCTGAATAGACAGAGATAGGTTGAAGTCCTTCTAGTATTCAGTCTTTAGATTATAAGATACCTTATAAGCATTATGAGAGGTGAAAACAGTTTTTACTGCTGTTCTGATTTGTTTTACCTGATTTCTAATAAATTTGAGGAATATTTCAAGTATTTATCTGAAATGTTTTCCCCTGTGTGAACTGCTATTAATTTCCCTTGAACAATTTTAATTGCATTGTTTTTCAGGTGCTTAATGATTTTTAAAATTCGTTTATAGTAAAGGCCCGGTGCACAAAGATTTGTGCACTTGGGGGGGGGGTCCCTCAGCCCAGCCTGTGCCCTCTCACAGTCTGAGACTCCTCGGGGGATGTCCACCTGCTTGCTCAGGTCCACTCCCTGGGGGATTGGGCCTAAGTTGGCAGCCAGACATCCCACGGGCAGCCTGGGAGCCCATGGGGGATGTCCACTTGCCAATGAAGAGCAGGTCTAAACTGCACTCAGACACCCTTAGCGCTGCTGAGAAGGCAATAGAGGCTTCCGCCACAACTGCTGTGCTGGCAGCCATCAGCCTGGCTTGTGGCTCAGCAGAGCTCCCCCTGTGGGAGTGCACTGACCACCAGGGGGCAGCTCCTGCACTGAGCGTTTGCCTCCTGGTGGTCAGTGTGTATCATAGTGACCAGTCATTCCCAGTGGTTCTGCTGTTAGGGTCAATTTGCATATTACCCTTTTATTATATAGGATAGAGGCCTGCTGGTTTGCTCTGAAGGCTGTTCCAAATCAGGGTGGGGGTCCCACTGGGGTGCCTGGTCAGCCTGGGTGAGGGTCTGAGGGCTGTTTTTAGGCTGGCTACACTCCCTTCAGGGTGGGGTTCCCACTAGGGTGCCTGGCCACCCTGGGTGAAGGGCTGATGGCTGTTTGCAGGCTGTTCAAGCCCCCCAGTGGGAACTCTCACCACATGGGGGTGTGGCCAGCCTGGGTGAGGATCTGAAGGCGGTTTTCAGGCTGGCCATGCTCCCTGATGACCCAACTGAAGCTTTGTAGCCTTGAGTGGAGCCCAGGTCTGGCTGGAAGCAGTATGTAGGATTTATTTATCTTCTAAAATTTAAACTTTGTGGCCTTGAGCAGAGCCCAGAGCTAGCCAGGGTAGGTGGGAAGCTTGGCTTCCTCCATCACTGCGGGCAACCCAAGTCTCCTGCTTGCTCCAGCTCTGCTGCCACCACCATCTTAGTTGGGTTAATTTGCATACTCACTGCTGATTGGCTGGTGGGCATGGCTTGTGGGTCTAGCAGAGTGGCGGAGTGACAGAGTGATTGTTAATTTGTATGTTTCTCTTTTATTAATGTAGATATTTTCCTTTTTTAATGATTTACATTTACATATCTTATCCAATCTTATTTTTTGTTTTCAAAATTTTGTTTATGCCTCATTTTGCTATAAAAATATTTACAAAGTAAAATATATAATCTATTTTTACAGCTTCTTGATTGTGTATTTTCCTCAGAAATTCTTCTGAACTCAACATCATTGAACTTTTAAAAATAATAATTACATGCTTTGTCATTTGCTATAAAAATAATTAGACATATTTTTAGGCTTGAGTAACACTTCTTTAATAAAAATATATTTCTCTTAATTTAATTTAATGTTCTTCTTACTTGGGATTTTACCTTGACTTACAGAAATGTTGTTCCTATTTTTAATGTATGTTTTATATATACTTCTTGTCAATTAAGTATTAATTTATTGTATAACTTTAAAAATATTAAAAACAATTTGGGAATTTAAGACATTCATTTTTTTATTATTGAATTATAGGATCATATTTGTTTCATAAAATACTATGCTTTTGCTGAACTATGCTTAGGTGTTGTTTCCCTTTATGTTTTCCTTTCTTGATTTTGCTGTTTGATAGAGTTGTCTTTGTTCTCTTTTATTCTTCAGTGATTGAGTATTAAAATGGATTTTTATTATTCAATATGTTGTTTCAGTTAAATAAATTGACTGTAGTTTCTATTTATTCATCAAAATTAATAAATATCTCCACATGTAAGGCCAGTTTTTGTATAAATATTTATGCTTTCTCCTGTCTTTCATTTTATTAATTATCTATTATTTAATATCTGTAAGATAAACCATGTTTGCCCATTTTAAATATTATTTGATTCATAATTTTTTAAAAAATTCATAGTTAGGTTAAAATATAGTTTTAGAGTTCACCAAATTATTTCAATTTATTTTTTGAATCTTTAATTTTTTTTATAGAAGAAGTTACTGGGTGGAAGGTTTTTGATTCCTAAATGTTCAAATTGTCTTAATTTTGTCCTCATATTTGAATGAAATTTTCATCATCATGTTTCAAATTATAGCTTTACAATGGAATACTACTACCATAAAAAAGAAAGAAATCTTACCCTTTGGAAAAGCAAAAATGGACCTGGAGAACATTATGCTAAGTTAAATAAGCCAGTCAGAGAAAGACAAGTACCTTATGATTTCATTCATATGTAGAATCTAATGAAAAAAAATTAACAAACAAAAATAGAAACAGCCTTATAAAGAACAGACTGACTGACAGCTGTCAAAGGGGAGAGGTTTGTGGGGCTGCATGAAAAAGGTAAAGGGATTAAGCAAAAGAAAAAAACAAAACTCATAGACACAAACAATAGTGTGGTGATTACTAGAGGAAAAGGGGTGTGGGGGAGTAGAACACTTTATAAGGGGAATAAATGGTGTTGAAAGGAGACTTGACTGGGGTGGTGAACACCCAATACAATATACAGATGGCATAGTAAACCTAAAACATGTAATGTATACAATTTTATTAAACAACTAGAGGCCTGGCGCACAAAATTCATGCACATGGGGACAGGGGATTCCCCCAGAGTGGCCTGTGCACTGTCACAGTGCAGGAGCCCCATGTTCAATTGCCCCAAAGAGGTAGACCAGAGCTGAGAAGTGGGACTCCCAGGACTCCCAGACTGGCCTCACTGCACGGAGCCAGGAAGATGCGGGACCCCCTAGGCAGGCTTCCTCATGTGGAGCCAGGGGACCTCCAGGCAGGCATTGCCAGCCAGACCCCCAGGCAGGTCTCGCCTCACAGAGCTGGGAGGGCGGGACTCCCAGGCAGGCTTCAAGCTGCACATGAAGTATCAAGCCCAGCCCCACCCACCTGCACATGCCCACTGTGTGTGCAGCCATCTTGTGTCAGTCTTAAGGCATCAAGCCATGATGACCACTTAGGCTTTTATTATTAAGGATGGTACCCTAATACTTTCAATAAAAAGTAAAATATCCTATCTAATAAATGTGATATGCAAATTAGGCATCACTCCATGACAAATATGGCCGCCCCCATAGCCACAAGATGGCCGTCCCCATAGCCACATGATGGTGGTGCCCATAGCCACATCCTATTTAATAAAGGAGTAATATGCAAATTAGGTGTCACTCTGTGACAAAGATGGCCACCACCATGGCCACAAGATGGCCACCCACATAGCCACAAGGTCAAGGTGCCCAGTCCAGCTTAGCACCGTGACTGAAATGGTCAGGCCTGTTAGCCAGGCAGGTGGCGGGAGAAGCGAGGGGCTTGAGGGGTGGAACAGGTGTTCAGAAGGGGCTGGGAGTCCCCTGCCCAGACCAAAGGCCTTTGCCAGAGGCTTCAGGCATGGGCAAGGGCAGGGCCAGTGATTGGAGGGTGCAGGGGTAGAGCCGGTATGAGGGTGCCCTACCCAGGAATAAGGCCCGGGCAAGAGGCCTCAGGCCTGGGCAGGCGAAAGGCTGGAGATCGCAGTGGCCCAGGCTCCAGTGGAGCCAGCAAAGCAGGAGTCTGGGGGTCCCCTGCCCAGGCCTGCAGCCTTCTCCAGAGGCTGCCAGTGGGGCAAGGGTAGAGCTGGCGAAGGCAGGGGGCAGGATCAGAGCCAGTGATCGCAGAGGCCTGAGCTCTGTGAAGCCGGCGATCGAAAGGGCTCGGGGGTCCCCTGCCTAGGCCTGCATCCTTGGCAGAGGCTACAGGCCTGGGCAGGGATGGAGCTTGGATTGGAGGAGCTGGAGTGGAGCTGGTGATCTGAGTGAATTACAGAGGAAACACCTTTTCTGACCACTAATTGGCTAAGCTCCCTGTATGCCACTGGTAATATTCTTGCTAACTTGAGTAATAAGAATCAAAAAAGGCCACACTCCTGGAGAAAATATGAAGGTCCACAGCTGGAGGACTAAGAAATGTCATATCCTGCCCTAGCCTGTTTGGCTCACTGCATAATGCCTCAGCCTGCTGATGGCAGGGTCTGGGTTCAATTCTGACCAAGGGCATGTACCTAGGTTGCAGCCTCCTCCCTGGCCGGGGCCCAGGTCAGGGCATATGCAGGAGGCAACCAATCAAAGTGTTCCTCTCACTTTGATGTTTCTCTCTGTTTTCCCTTCTCTTCCATATTCTCTAAAAAATCAATGGAAACATATCCTCAGGTGAGGATAAAAAAAGAAAGAAAGAAATGTCATAGCCTATGAAAGATACATCTTGAAAATGCCTAAAGAAAGTTGTCATTTTTTCATGGTGAAGTGACTGAAGTCCGTGTTGATGAAAACACCTTGTTGGCTGTGGTGACCAGCAGTGGCTGCAGCAGCGGGGTGTTGGGGTGGCGGCTTCCCCTGATCAGCCTGGTCACTTCCCACAAAGGGAGACCAGACTGTGGCTTAGGCCTGCTCCCCAAGGGGAGCAGGGAGTGGGCCTAAGCTGTCAATAGGACACCCCCTGAGGGCTCCCCATATGTGAGAGGAGGCAGGCTGGGCTGAGCAGCCAGCCCCCTAGTGCATGAATTTCATGCACCGGGCCCCTAGTATATAATAAAAACAAATAATTAAATAAAAATAATTGGGTACTAAATATTATATATATATATATATATATTAACATACAGATATAATAAATAATAAAGTAATATATGCTTATACATATATTACTTTATTTAATCCTCACAAATTATAGCTTCAAGATTATTTTATAACTAAACTTGGTAAATATCACTGTACTCCCTAGTATCTACAATTATAATAATTCCTTTGCAATTCTAACTTTTAGTTACTTGTTTTCCATATATTTTTCTATCCTGAAAACTTATGCAATGTATTTTTTTATTATGTGAGTGAAAGCCTATATGTTCTTTTATCTCTTATTTCCCTCTGCTTTGTCCCCCTCCATCAGCCTCCAACCCACCCAACCTTCACCAAGTTGTTGGTGTCCATGGGCTACTCACATATGCATATAAGTTCTTTAGCTAATATCTTCTAGTCTCCCCCCCGCCCTTCCTTCTGAGGATTGAGAGTCTGTTCCATGCCACTCATTCTATTTTGCTGGTCAGTTTATTTTGCTCATAAGACTGAATATTTAAGTGGAATCATATAGCATTTGTCTTTCTCTGCCTGGCTTATTTCGATTAGCATAATAGTCTCCAGGTCCACCCTTGCTGTCACAAAGTGTACAATTTTTCATAGTATGCAATTTACATGGAGGAGAGAGAAACATCAATCAGCTGCCTCCTGCACACCCCCTACTGGGGATGTGCCCGCAACCAAGGTACATGCTCTTGACCAGAATCGAACCGGGGACCCTCCAGTCTGCAGACCGATGCTCTATCTGCTGAGCCAAACCAGTCAGGGCATGCAATTTACTTTTTAAACATATAATTTGAAACATCAACACATTGTATGTAGATTTTTTTAAGCATCTGAATTGGGTCAGTAAGATCTTTACATTTAAAAAAATATTCTTTTCTTTATCATTGAGAAAATTGATTATTTGATTATATCATCCCATCCCGTCAATGTTTCTGTCTTCTGGAACATCTATTATAGGATGTTGAAACAAATTCTTGTATGCTATCTGCTTCTTTTTTATTTATTTAAATTCTTTATTGCTTTAAGCATTACATATGCCTCCTGTTCATCCCCATTGACCTCTTCCCGCCTGCTCCCACCCTCTGGCACATGCCCTCAGGCACCTACTATATGTGATCTCTTAACACCCCTGCCCCCCCCCCACCACCATGATCCCCTGCCTTCCCTCTGAGGTTTCAGTCTGTTTGATGCTTCTATGTCTCTGAGTCTATTTCTGTTTATGTTCATTATATTATACTAGGAGCTCAGTTCACAATATATTGTGCACTGGGGGAGTCCCTCAGTCCAGCCTGTACCCGCCCAACCTGAGGCCTGCCACCCGCCCATTGTGCCCTGCCCACCCCCCAAACACCACCCACCATCCACCCATCAGCCCCGCCCACCTCACACACCCTGGCCCATCATCTGCCCCGAACATCCCGCTCACCCTGCCATCTGCTCTGCACCTGCTTTCAAGGTTCCGCTGCCGGCCTCCATCTTGCCTGAGTTAATTTGCATATAGCCACTCTGATTGGCTGGTGGGTGTGGCTTAGATGTCCCGTAGAAACTGTCAATTTCAATATTATGCTTTTATTAGAGTAGATTCCACATATGAGTGAGATCATGTGATATTTATCTTTCCATGGCTTATTTTGCTTAGCATAATGCTCTCCAGGGCCATCCTTGATGTTGCAAATGCTAAGAGTTCTTTATTACAGCAGCATAGTACTCCATTGTGTAGATGTATCCCAATTTTCTTATATACTCATCTGCTGATGAACACTTAGGCTGTTTTCAAATCTTAGCTATTGTAAATTGTGCTGCTATGAACATAGGGATGCATATATTTTTTCTGATTGGTGTTTCTGGTTTCTTGGGATGTATTCCTAGAAGTGAGATCACTGGGTCAAATGGAAGTTCCATTTTTACTTTTTTGAGGAAACTCCATACTGTTCTCCACAGTGGGCTGCACCAGTCTGCATTCCCACCAGCAGTGAAGCAGGGTTCTTTTTTCTCCGCATCCTCACCAGCACTTGTCGTTCATTGATTTGTTGATGATAGTCATTCTGACAGGTGTGGGATGGTACCTATTTGTCATTTTAATTTGCATTTCTCAGGTGATTGGTGACTTTGAGCATGTTTTCATGTCTTTTGGTTTTCTGTATGTCCACTTTCTAAAAGTGTCTATTTAGGTCTTTTGCCCACTTTTTTGATTGGGTTGTTTATCTTTCCTTTTTTAAGTTGTATGAGTTCCCTATACATTTTGGAAGTTAAACCCTTATTGGATGTCACATTAGAGGATATGTTCTCCCATGCAGTGGGCTCTCTTGTTGTTTTGTTGATGGTTTCTTTTGCTGTGGAGAAGCTTCTTATTTTGATGTAGTCCCATTTGTTTATTTTATCCTTTGTTTATTGAAGAGATTGTCTTGAGTCCATTGTATGCTCTTGCTTCCTTTGTCAAATATTAATTGAGCATAATGGCTTGGTTCAATTTCTAGGTCCTCTGTTTTGTTCCATTGGTCAGTGTGTCTCTGTTCTTATGCCAGTACCAAAGCAGTTTTGAGAACAGTGGCTTTAAACTATAACTTGATATCTGGTATTGTAATCCCTCCAACTTTGTTCTCTCAGGATTGCTGCAGCTATTCAGGGTCTTTTTTATTCTTTATGAATTTTTGGAGATTTTGCTCTAGGTCTGTGAAATATGCATTTGCTATTTTAATAGGGATTGCATTGAATATATAGATTGCCTTGGGTAGTATGCCCATTTTAATGATGTTGATTGTACTGATCCATGAACATGGCATATTCTTCCACTTGTTTATATCTTCCTCTATTTATTTTTACAAAGTCCTATGGTTTTCTGAGTACAGGTCTTTCCTCTCCTTAGTTTAGTTTATTCCTAGGTATCTTCTATTTTTGTTGTAATTGTAAATGGGTGTTATTTTTTTGTTTTTTGGTTTTTTTTTTGTTTTTAGTTTCTCTTTCTATGAGTTAATTATTGGTGTATAAAAATGCCATATAGCCCTAACCGGTTTGGCTCAGTGGATAGAGTGTCGGCCTACAGACTCAAGGGTTCCAGGTTCGATTCTGGTCAAGGGCAAGTTCCTTGACTGCGGGCGCATCCCCAGTGGGGGATGTGCAGGAGGTAGCTGATTGATGTTTCTCTCTCATCTATGTTTCTAACTCTGTATCCCTCTCTCTTCCTCTCTGTAAAAAAATCAATAAAATATATTTTAAAAAATATTAATAATAAAATTAAAATGCCATAGTTTTCTGGGTTTTAATTTTGTATCCTGCTATGTTGACAAATTTATTTATTAAATCTAGTAGGTTTTTTATAGAGTCTTTAGGATTTTCTATGTACAATATCATGTCATTTGTGAATAATGACATTTTTACATGTTTTCCAATTTAAGTACCTTTTATTTCTTTTTCTCTGATCACTATGGCTATATGCTATATGCTTCTTATTCTTTGTCATCTTTTGCACATCTTTACATTCTTATTTGATATCTAAAAGAATATATTAACTTTATTTTAATTCATAATCATTTCATTATTTAGCTATTTTAGTGTTTATTTTGTCAATTTTATTTTTAATTTTAAATGTTTTTCTAATTTCTTTTTTAAAGAGCATTTTGCTATTTTTATGGATACATAATACTTTTAATCTTCCAGATTCCAATATACACAATTATTTGCTTTTCACCTTTATATTTCTAAAATCAGTATGCACCATGATTAGATTAGATTTTGTCCCCAGAAATTCATATGCTGAGCCATATTCCCCAATGTGATTTTATTTAGAGATAAGTCTTACAAAGAGATAACTTATGATAAATGAGGTTAAAACTGTGGGTCCTTGATACAGTAGGGTTAGTATCTTTATAAGAAGAAACAGCAGAAAACTTATCTTTCCTCTGACTCCACCATGTGAGGACACAGCAAGAAGGTGGCTATTTGCAAGAAAGGAAGAGACTCTTCACCTGGACCTGACCATGATGGCACCATAGTCTCAAACTTTCAGATTCCAGAACAGTAAAAATATAAATTTTAATTGTTTAAGCCATGTCTGTGGTATTTTGTTATGGCAGCTTGAACTTACTCATACATACTTTAACCAATTTGTACATTTAAAAATTGATTTGGTGATATATCATAAATGCTTTTCAGAATAAAAAATATATATGTTATTTATACTTTTAAAGTTATTTATTATTTCTTTGATATGTTTTATCTTTATTTTACCACAGGCAGATTTTATGCTTGTAATAATAGTCCTTACATGCAATGCTGTTGGCTTTTATCAACAGTGTAATGACTTTTTCTTTCACATGTATAAATGAAGATAAGTTGATATGGTCAGTTTTCTAATAGACCTTCATAAAAGGCCATTATAGTAATAATATATTAAAGACAAAAACATTGGTGAAAATCTTATTTCTCTTCAGACTGTGTGAGAGTAAAGCAGAACAGTTGAGAATACCTAATGGAGAAAAGACATTTGACCTTTTAAAGGTATACAAACACCTATGAACTATTGTAGTCATCTCAGTCTTCTTTTTTATTGAATTTATTGGGGTGACATTGGTTAATAAAATTATATAGATTTCAGGTGCACACTTCTATAATGCATATTCTGTGTATTGTATTATGTATTCACCACCACAAATCAAGTTTCCTTCTGTCACAATTTATCCTCCCTTTACTTTCTTCTAGCCATCCTCCGCAGGCTCCTCTTTTTTCCTCTGGTAATCACCATGCTGTTCTCTTTGTCTATGACATTTTTTTCTTTGCTTAATCCCTTCACATTTTTCACTCATCCCATCAACACCCCTCTGCTCTGTTAGCTGTCAGTCTGATCTCTGCATCAATGAGTCTGTTTCTATTTTATTTTTATTTTATTTTATTCATTAGATTCCACATAGAAGTAAAATCATATGATACTTGTCTTTCTCTGACTGGTTTATTTCACTCAGCATAATACTCTCCGGGGTATATCCATTATGTCACAAAAGGTAAGATTAATATTTCTTTCTTTTTCTTTCTTATGGCCAAGTAGTATTCCATTATGTAAATGTACCAAAGTTTTTTTTTTTTTTTTTTATCTACTCATCTACTGATGGGCACTTGAGCTTCTTCTAATTCTTTGCTGTTGTAAACAATGCTGAAATGAGCATAGGGGTGCATATATTCTTTCAAAAATGTGTTTTACATTTCATTGAACATATTCCCAGAAGTGGAATCACTAGTTCATAAGGCAGTTCCATTTTTAATTTTTTGAGGTAATTTCATACTGCTTTCCACAGTGGCTGCACCAATCTATATTCCCACTAACAGTGCACGAGGGTTCCCTTTTCTCCACATCCTCACTCACACTTGTTGTTTTTCTATTTATTGATGACAGCCATTCTGACAGGTGAGAAGTGCCATTACATTGTTGTTTAATTTACATTTCTTTAATAATTAATAATGTTGAGCATGTTTTCATATGTCTATTTGCCATCTTTATGTTCTCTTTGGAGAGGTGTCTATTCAGATTTTTTGCCCATTTTTAATTTTATTGTTTGTGGTGTTTTTGTTTTATTTTGGTGTTTAATTGTTTAAGTTCTTTATAATTTGTGTATATTAAGCCTCTATTATGTTCTCCCATTAAATGGGATGTCTCCTCATTTTGTTGATGGTTTCCTTTGTTGTGCATAAGCTTTTTAGTTTGATATAGTCCCATTTATTTATTTTTAATTTTGTTTACCTTGACCCCAAATCCATCCATATATATATATATATATATATATATATATATATATATATATATATAGAGAGAGAGAGAGAGAGAGAGAGAGAGAGAGAGAGATATCTACAGATAGATATAGATATAGATATAGATATAGATATAGATATAGATAGATATATATCAGAGCAAATATTGCTGCAGGAATTGTCGAGATTTTACTGCCTATATTTCCTTCTAGGATTTTTATGGTTTGGGGTCTAGCATTTAAGTGCCTAATCTACTTCAAGTTTATTCTTGTTTATGGTGTAAGAAAGTCGTCAGTTTTCATTATTTGCACACATTTGTCCAGTTTTTCCAACACTATTTATTGAAAGGACCCTCATTCTATTATATATTCTACCAATGTTTTCTTCAACCGCTTATCTAATTTCTGCTATTGATGAAATATATATTTAATCTATAACTACTTTTTACTCCATCTGCCTGTCATTGAATTACACTTCAATTTTCCTTTTAAATACTACAATTTTGGTTACATCTTCTACCCATTTAAATCCTTTCAATGTTTTTCTTTTGCAAGGAAAAGAAACAGAAGTTAACATCATACAAAGGCCTGTGTAATCTAACTTCAATTAGGCTTTATTTCTATATATTCTCTCTTGCTGTCCTTGCTGCAGCCTATGTCTTACCTTTTGTACTAGCCATGCTTTCTCCCATCACGTGGATTTTCAACATGCTGTTTCTTTTACCCATCAGTCTTTCTTCTTCATTTTTGCTCATTTTTATGACCTCAGCTCAAGTATCACTTCCCCTGAATGATTTTTTTTAACTCACTTAGGAAGTAACTTATTTGTCCTTTGTTTTCTCTTAACTCATTCATCTTTACATCATAGAAATATGTACGATTATTTGATCAATGCCTGTTTCTCCCCCAAAATAGTAAGCATCATGAAAACAGAAATTGGTTTCACTAACCATATTACCCCTGGCATTTAGCAGAAAAAATGTACATAGGAACTCAATATATATCTTATAAAACAATGGAAAAATGAATAAATACATGAAATATGCTAGTATATATTATAGCTGAAGTAATTAACATTGTGTTACTTTTTGTTGTTTCCTTATTTGTTTTACTTATCTATTGGAGAAGCCCAAAGTAGCTTGCATTTTGTTCATTTCTTTTTCCTGCCTGAACTCTGCAGACTCATTTGCTTCTTTTTATCTAGTGGACTCTTACTTTTTCAGCAGCCCACTTTTTTTC
>PVJC01038704.1:0-16637 GCA_004026665.1 Murina feae | reverse complement strand
TTTGCTTGTCCCGCTGGGTGGGTTTTGCTTCTTCATATTTCATATCTTTGACTTGCTTCTTGCGATCCTCTCGTCTGCTGTTGGATGTCTGTATAATATTCTTTATTTTAGTCAGTGTATGCTTAATTTCTAGTTGGTCCTTTATCATATCCTTGAGGGTCTCATTAGATTCATTGAAGATCTCACTAAATTTATTGGCAGTCTCTAGAAATTTCTTGAAAAACCTAATAACCGTGGTTTTGAACTCTATATCCTGTCGTTTTCTTTCCTCCATTTCTGTCATTTGTGATCTGTTTCTTTGTCTCCGCATTTTGGCTGCTTCCCTTTCTGAGTTAGGTGATCACTGTGAGGAATTAACCTCTAAGCCACTTGGTTATAAGAGTCAGCTGTGTCTACAGTGGGAGAACTTCTGTGCTGGAGACACCCTTATGGGGCAAGAGTTGTTTCAGTGGGCTTTTATGCTCACTGCATCTGCCCCAAGTGTGTTCCTTGTGGATCTGTTTTGTTTAGGTTAGTCCCACTCTGGCCACTGGGTGAGGCTGGCTCTTGTATCTTTAAGGAGATGTTGATTTAGCCTTTGCCTTAGGCTACTCAGTCTTTTATATGCAAAAGCCTCTGACGCAGCTTGGGAGGCGCGGGGCCTCGGGGAGTCTGCAGGGCAGGGTGGAGCAAATAGCTATGGCGCTTCTCAGCCCTGTGCTGAGAGACACCAGGTTTCTGTGTCCCACAATAATTGCTGCAAGCAATGCTGAGAGAAACCCGCTTTGGATATCCTCCCGGTGCCAGTCAGTCCCCCTTCTCCGGGTGTCTGGGTCCTCAGAAACTCGCCTGGAACTGGAGTTCAGAGCCGCTGGGAACTTGTGGCTCTCTCCGTTTTGGAAAAGAACCACATCCTCCGGTGCCAGCCCTCTCCCCGAGCCCCGTGCGCGTGCCTCCGTACCTCTGTACTTTGCTTCTCAGACTCTTTTCTAGTTGTAGGATTTTCACTCAGCCAGCCTTCCTGTGGGTGTGAGTGGTGTCCGTGTGTTCTTTTCGTGGTTTTTTTGAAATAGTTGTTCACGGCTGCATTTACAGTGTTTACCTTATGCCACCATCTTGTTTCTCTGGGTAAGGCTAGATTTACTTCTAGAACCATCTCCTATGGTTCCTAGAGATATTAAGAAAATCAGCTAAAATAGTGTTGATTCTAGTAGGAGAACAATAGCTTTTATACAAAAGCCAGCCAAGAATTCCATGCTGACAATGGGCTGTACTTATTAAATATCAGTGATATAACTACCTGTGGATGATGTTTGTTTTAAGAGTCTTTAAAAACACATAGAACTTTTTCCAAAGGTTAAAACCCGAAAGGCCCCTTGTGCTCCTGTTTATAAATTATATTCAGAATGAGGCTGTGTTTTAGATTCCATAAACGATTACTGGGTTGGAAGGATTTCTTTTCTGGATCCAGTGGACTGAAGGCCAAATTTTGTTGTTTTTTGCTGTTCTAATTTACACCACTCTTTATAGGCCTGCCATTTTCCATACTTAGAATACTTTCTAAAATGCAGGGAAGAGGCCAAATGAAGTTGCTAGAAATCTTCTCCCTCTGGTTATTCAGAAGAAGCACAGAACCCCTGACAAAGGGACTTATGCCCTGAAACAGTAGTCTTGGATCAGACCACGTCTGCTGTCTTTTCTGCTGGTCTACCCAACATCACTTATTGGGCAGCCTGGTTTATTTATTTATTTATTTATTTATTTATTTATTTATTTAAAAAAACCTGTTTTCATTGATTTTTAGGGAGAGGAAGGAAAAGGGATAGAGAGGTAGATATATCAGTGAGAAAGAAGCATTGATTGGCTACCTCCTACAGGCTCCCCACCAGGCATGTGCCCTGACCGGTGACCTCCTGGTTCATGGGTCAATGCTCAACCACTGAGCAACATCAGCCAGGCTGGGCAGAATACCCAATTAAATTTAAATTTCATATTTTAAGAAATGAATTATTTTTAAGTGTGTCCCAAGCATCACATGGGTAGTTACTAGAAATTTAAATTGAGTCCAGCTGGCGTGACTCAGTGGTTGAGCGTCAACCTATGAACTAGGAGGTCACCATTCAATTCCCTGTCAGGGCACATGCCTGGGTTTTGGGCTTAATCCCCAGTGGGCAGTGTGTAGGAGGCAGCTGATCAATGATTTCCTAGCATCATTGATGCTTCTATCTCTCCCTTCCTCTCTGAAATCAATAAAAATCTTTTAAAATATTTAAATTGAACTAGGTATCCTGTGTTTTTGTTTGCTGCATTGGTATCTTCCGTTCTGATTGGGAGCAAGTGTGAAGCCTTCCTGGCAGCAGGAGCCTCTGTTGCCTCCTTGGGCCTGTCCATTTCTGATCACCCTGCTGGACTTGTCAACATGCAGCAAGAGGGTGTTGTCAATGAGGTGGTCAGCTCTCTCTTTACCTACTTTCTTGTAGGATGTTCTCTCCTTTACCTGTTTTATAGTACAGGCAGGCCATTATCTATCCATTCATTCATCCATCCATCCAGCCAGCCAGCCAGCCAGCCAGCCAGCAATCCATCCATCTGTCCACACAGCCATTTACCTATCCATTTGACACATATTTATAGAATACCTTTTAAGTACCAGACACTGTGCAGCAAATCCATAATCTCCCTGAGAACATGTCATGTGAACGATTCATATTCTGTCTTGGATCCAATTCCTTGGAAGCCCACCAGTGTATAGGAAGCAGCTGTTGTGATAAACACAGCAGCTCTGATTCCAGCATCGCTGTACCTGTCCATCTGAGCCTACATACCTCAGATGACACTGGTTGCCCTGGAACTAGTCCTTACCTGTGAAATGTGGTACAGGGAAGCTGAAAGATAGGCAGGACTGTCCTTTTGTATCAGTTAGGAAAGGCTAGTTTTTGTAGCAAACAGACCTCAATGTATATAATCACACTAAAGGTTTATTTCTTGTTCTGGGCAGTTGCAGTGGTTGATGAGAAACACTCTTCAACACAGTCTTAGAAGCTTTAGATTGGCATAGACTCTGCTATCTTCACCAGGTCATTGGCCATTGGTCACTTGCTCAGTTGCTCAGAGGTCATCATCATTCACCAGCCAGAAGAGGATGAGGGATAGAGGCATGCACAGAGACTGTAAGGCCAGGCCTGAAAATGGCTCACATTGCTTCCTCTTGGATCCCTTGGCTAGCCACATGGCCACTTTGAGTTGCAAGGGAGGCCAGATAATGTGTGATGAGGAAGATGATAAGAATATGGATTTGATTAATTTCTCTGAACTTCAATTACTCATTTGTGAAATATTTTCAAAGTCAATTGGTAAAATATGCTGGGACCCACCATTGGCAGGTCTGACAACATCTTCTAGTGTCCCTTTCCCATCCTGCTTCCTTCTTGGTTTTTGTCCTTCTTAAGCTATCTGCCAAGAGTGAAGCCACTTCATCTCACAGGATGTTTTTCAGAAGTTTCTTTATAGCCTGGTTGCTTGGGAACTCTAAATGCATTTCTCCATAAAAGTAGCTGTAGGTGGGGTGGTTCTGTCCCAAGGCAACTCTAAGAGATGGGCTGGTGGAGTTGCTGGCATCTGGGCGGTTCCCATGGTGGCATATGAGTAGCTCACAGCAAGGAGTGGGGTGGAGGGGGCCCCCAAAAGCTTCTCAAGAAGTGCCTGGTTCCCATGGAAACTATGGGGTGGCCTCCAGGAAAGCCATGGCTAGAAGCTGAGATGTTCAGTGCTTGTAAGTAAGTATGGAACTGCCTGTGGCTATAACTCGAAGCAGGTCATCTTTCATGATGGGCTAACTTGCATTACCAGCATGCCCTAAATTGCTCTGTTTTCACTTCATTGAAACATTTATTTATTGAGCATCTGCATGCCAGACACTAGTGAATACTGGGAACCTGAGAGTAAGACAGTACTGGACCTTGCCTGGCAGGGCTCCCATCCTAGAGGGTGAGATCAGTGCACAGTGCAATAGAGCATTGTCTGACCCAGGCAGGGCAGAGGTGATGGGAAGCTCTGCGAGGAGAGAGGTGTGTATGATGAGGAGGGTTTCTGGAGGAAGGGGGACGTTTTGGTCTAAATAGCGGCCACAGCACTCGCAGAATGTCATGTGTCTGCTGAGTGTGTGGGTGGGCAGTAACTCAGGAGCTTATTGGCCCCTGAGGAGCAGGAGAACTCTGACTTTGGATCATATCCTAAGGGGAAGGGATGATGATGTGGACCCTGAACCCTTCTCTGATATGAGCATTTGAGGATGCTGAGTTAAATGGGTTCATGAATATTAAAAAAATTTTTAACTAGTTTTAGATTTATTGGATTCATAAAGAGGAAAGAAAAACTCACGGATGTTTCTTAATATTTGGCTGATTCAGCCCACTGATAAGTCCTGTCTCCATCCTCGAGTGGTCATGGTTTTATTTTGGAAAGTTGGCAAGTTTTAGGTTGCAATCCTGTCCTGTAAGTATATTCGTGTGTAGTGATGCTCTTCCCATTTGCTCCACACAGCCTGGCACCTGATCTCCACCTGAGACCCACCTTAACATTCAGGTGTCTACCCTACGTCATGGTGTGACCAGCAATTCTGGTTCTAGGGCCAAAAGTCCTGCGTCCCAGAAAACCCTCAGTCCCAGGACCAACCTCCAGGACAGAGAGAAAGCGTGGAGGCAGACCTTGGGCTTCTAGGATGTGGCTGGTAGGTGGGGTTACAGAGATAAGGTTGGCTTGAGTTTTTCACTTAGTTGTGTGATGTTAGAGAAGTTACTTCACCTTTTGAACCTTAGCTTTCTCTTCTGCTTATAGGGAAAAAAAAGAACACATGCCTTACGGGTTTGGAAATAAGTAACGTTAAAGACTGTCCCATAGGAAATGCTTAGTAAGTGACAGTTATTATTTTCCAGAGGAAGGTATATCAATAGTCCCAGTATAATGTGGTAAATGCTGTATTGATCTTTTATATTGAAAGTTGAGGACACAAAGGAAGAGCCTCTAGTGGTTAGGAAACTTTTACAATTGCTACCACTTGGTAATGAGACGTTTTTTAGTTGCATTTTTATTTTATTTTATTTTAAATCTTTATTGTTTAGATTATTACAGTTGTTCCTCTTTTTCCCCCTATAGCTCCCCTCCTCCCAGTTCCCATCCCACCCTCTGCCCTTACCCTTCCCACACACACTGTCTTCCTCCATAGGTGTATGATTTTTGTCCAGTCTCTTCCCGCACCCACAACACCCTTCCCGCCCCCCTTCCCCCTCCCCAGGAAAATTGTCAGTCCAATCCCTTTCTATGCCTCTGATTCTATTCTATTCACGTTTATTCTGTTCATTGGATTTTTTTATTCACTTGATTTTTAGGTTCACTTGTTGATAGATATGTATTTGTTGTTCATAATTTTTATCTTTATTTTTTCTTTTTCCTCTTCTGAAAGGATACCTTTCAGCATTTCATATAATACTGGTTGGGCAGTGATGAACTCCTTTAGCTTTTTTTTTTGTTTGTTTGTTTGTGAAACTCTTTATCTGACCTTCAATTCTGAATGATAGCTTTGCTGGGTAAAGTAATCTTGGTTGTAGGTTCTTGCTGTTCATCACTTTGAATATTTCTTGCCACTCCCTTCTGGCCTGCAAAGTTTCTGTTGAGAAATCAGCTGACACTCATATGGGTGCCCCCTTGTAACTGACTGCTTTCCTCTGCGTGCTTTTAAGATTCTCTCTTTGTCTTTTGCCCTTGGCATTTTAATTATGATGTGTCTTGGTGTGGTCCTCTTTGGATTCCTTTTGTTTGGGATTCTCTGCACTTCCTGGACTTGGAAGTCCACTTCTTTTACCAGGTAGGGGAAATTTTCTGTCATTATTTCTTCAAATAGGTTTTCAATATCTTGCTCTCTCTCTTATGCTAACACCCCTATAATTCTGATGTTGGTATGCTTGAAGTTGTCCCAGAGGCTCCTTACACTGTCTTCATATTTTTGGATTCTTTTTTCTTTTTGCTTATCCATTCGGGTATTTTTTGCTTCTTCGTATTTCCATTCTTTGACTTGATTCTTGTTTTCCTCTAGTATGTTGTTGGATCTCTGTATAATATTCTTTATTTCAGTCAGTGTATGCTTAGATTTATTGAAGGTCTCACTAAGTTTATCAGCGGTTTCTAGAAAATTTTTGAAAAACCTTATAACCATGGTTTTGAACTCTATATCCTATTGTTTGCTTTCCTCCTTTTCTGTCATTTGTGATCCATTTCTTTGTCTCCTCATTTTGGCTGCTTCCCTGGGTTAATAGAGTGGTTTTCTGTGTTAGGTGATTACTGAGAGGAATTGACCTCCAAGCCACTTGGCTATGAGAATCAGCTGTGTCTATGGTGGGAGAACTTCTGTGCTGGAGACACCCTTATGGGGCAAGAGTTGTTTCAGTGGGGCGGCTCTGGTGCTCACTGAGTCTGCCCCCTGAGTGTGTCCCTTATGAATCTGAGGAGTTGTATTTAGGATAGTACCACTCTGACCACTGAGTATGCTGGCTCTTGTGTCTCCAAGGAGTTGCTATTTTAGCCTTTCCCTGAGGCTACTCAACCTTTTATATGCAAAAGCCACTGCATGCAGCTTGGGTGGGGCGGGGTCTCAGGGAGTCTACAGGACAGAGCAACCACCTATGGCTGCTTCTCAGCCCTGCCCTAAGAAGCACCGGGTTTCAAGCCGCTCTGGAGTTCCTCCTGGTGCCAGATGGTGCCAGACGGTGTCAGACGGTGCCAGATAGTCCAGCTCCTCCCCGTATGGTTCTGAGTTCCCAGAAACTTGCCTGGCACTGGAGTTCAGAGCCATCGGGAGCTTGTGCCTCTCTCCGGTTTGAAATGCTGTCAGCCCTTTTCACGAGCCCCTCCACCACGCGTGCCTCTGTACTTCTGCACTTTATTTCTGCACCTCCTATGAGTCTCAGTCTCTTTCTAGTTGTAGAATTTCCACTCAGCCAGCCTTCCTATAGGTCTGGGTGATGTCCATTTTTTCTTTTCGCTGTGGTTTTGAAATGGTTGTGCACGGCTGCAATTCTGGTGTTTACCTATGCTGTCATCTTGGTTTCTCCCCTGATGAGACTCTTTAGGTGGGGCTTTCTTGCATCTCATACATCCACTGCAGAGTGTGATAAAAATTTAGAGAAAAGAAAATGCAATAGCATGAGAATATTCTGGGTAGTAGGAAAGTCTGAGCAGTGAAGGTCATAGACACAAAGGACATGTAGTCTCTGAACTGCCATTATGCAGGGGAAGAGCCAGCAGCTGGGAGATTCCGAAGCCTGAAGCTCCCTGGTGCTGAGATCTGGGTTGTCTAGCAGGATGGTACAGACTTCCAGAATTTTCAGGAAGTTCTGGAACATTCTAACATTCTAAAATGCACTTCCTGTGGGTAAATCCAGAGGGCAGGGAGAAGTTTACATGATTCTGTTTGGCAGGAAGAGATTGAGTTTGTGAGCTTCTCTGTTTGTGGGGTGGACCACAGACAGCAATGTGGGAGCCACATCTGGAGAGTTCTGCCACTCTAGAGAGGCCAAGACTCCAGGTAGCAAAGCAACTTTCTCCAAGAGAATAGTCAGGTCTACACTGTACTGTTATTTATTTTCCAGAAAATCTGGAGAATATTAAATGTGGAAAGTCCACACCGTCCTTCATGGGTCTCCTTTAAAAGGTCATTTTCTGTGCTGATGTTATGGATAAGGCCCTCTTCTTTCTTGCTCTGCAGTCACAGCTCCTCAATACCCAAAAGAGTCATCAGCAGGGACATGAGAATCGATTAGAGGTGAGCAGGTCTCCAGGCTCTCAAGAATGTTCTGTCTACCAGGACCAATGGCTCCGACAGTGGTTATAGGAAAGGTAAGGGTAGAAGGGAAAGCTGGATCTGGTGCCTTTGCCTCACCTACTACCCAAAACTGCAAAGTACTCATTACCAGCCACAAATTCCCTCCTGGAGCTGGGGAAGGATGCAGCTTATTAACAAAGGCAGGTCTGGGTTTGCTGTCCTGTGGTGATTGGAACAAGTGTTCTGCCCTGACTTCTCAGTAGAGCCATCTTTCCACTTTTCACCTCTGCAAGGGACTGAATGTCTTCACCAGGGTCACATACATTTCTTTTACCCACTGACCTTCCATCTCAGGGACCATCGATTAGAGGCAATGACTAAAGGCATTTAAAATATGAGCTTCTTCATGTGAAAGTGTCCTTAACAGAGGCATCCCTTTCACCAAAGTGGCCCTGGCAGCAGGTAGAGGGTGGTTCAGCAGGTAGAGGAAGGAAGAGGGAGAGAGGGAGAGAAACATCAATGATGAGAGAGAATCATTGATCAGCTGCCTCCTAAATGCCCTCTACAAAAGGAATTCACAAAAGGAATCAAACCATTACCTCCTGGTTCATAGGTTGGAGTTCACAAAAGGAATCAAACCATTACCTCCTGGTTCATAGGTTGATGCTCAACCACTGAGCCACACTGGCCAGGCCTCTTTGCCTTTTTCTATGCAAACTTTAGTTATGAATATAATCGATCCATAAGGGATTCCCCCCCCCCCCCAAATTCAGTCTCATCAAATGTGGGATTATGTTATAATGGGGGTATATGCAAGGACCAGGTGGGCTTGGCATAAGAGTGGGAATCAACCACCCCTTGTTTTATACCCATCCCATCATCAATTATTATGGGTGCGTCATCATGGGGCTTCATTATGTAGCAAATAAATACATTATTTCCACCAAGTGCAAATAGAGCAAACCCAATTTGTATTTTGCAAAAGCAGTTATGAGTAATGAGAGATTTGGATGCAGGTAGGTCATGGTTTGGGCTGAGGAGGAGGTCTGTTCAGATGCTCTGACCCTAGCACCATAAGCAAGGCATTCATGTTTTGGGATGGAACTGACTCTGATGCATTACCACAGAGCCCTGTGGCTAGGTGTTGGGGTTGCCAAGCCCCCAAACTGGGCAGGGAGCCCCTTAGAACAGCTTCTGCTGTCCCGCCCCCAGGGCCTGCTTCTGGACCTTATTAGGCTACAGCTGCCCCACAGCCTGGAGGCTGGAAGCAGAGCAGGCCTGCTTTCCATCACTTGGGTGTTGATTTGGCCTGTGATCATCATCAGAGGTCACATTCCAGGTTCATGGTCTCAGAGGAAAGCATACTTTTGTCTGCAATTAAGGAGCCATTGGTTCTGAGAGTTTCATGCTTCTTTGAGGCTCAGCCCCTCTCCTTCTTCTGTTGGAGACCACACAGCTTTGATTTTGGATGGAGGGTGGCAGATGCATGGAAAGGCACATGGGCCCAAATCTGGATCCGCCTAAGGGATTACTGTGCAAATGTGGTCAGATGGGTGTGTGCTGTGTTATATGCTGGGGACTCCCCAAGCAGCCCAGGTTCTGTGTCTTTGTTGGAAACACCCAATAAACCACTGGCTTCAAAGCTCTGTTATTTTAGTGCAGAGCTTAAATTCAGTCTCCAGTCTGCCAAGAGTAACTGAGACCACATTGCTGCCTGCAGTCACACACCAAATGTGGCCCCTTGACCCACTAGCTTACTCCAACAGAGCCAGCTGGGACCAGAGAAGACTGGTTGGCTCTGTGTGCAGGGGTGAGTTCACAATGTGCTAACCCACTCTCTTCTGTACAATAGGATGACACTGGGCCCACCTGTCTTCAGGAATGTATCCACTCACCCTGTGGGACTGTTAGCCAGCTGGTTGGGCTCAGGGGGTGCCTGAGAGCAAAGGGATGAAGTTTGTCTATGAGTGTGGTGAACCTACCTACATTTCTCGAGGTTATATCCAGCCCCAGCAGAACCAGGTGCTATCTGATAGTTAAGGGTTGACAGAATTTATATTGGTCAGATAACCAGAACATTAAGGCCTCTGTGTTAAATAGCTTCACATAAGAGAAAACACTCAGTTTAGCTATACCACGGTTGCTGAGGATCTGAGGAGGCTGGTTCTCTAACTGTGGGCGCAGCTGACTCAAGGTCAGAGGGTGGCCTTAAAGGCTGAATTCAGTGAAATGCACGGCATGGATGATTGCACAGTGGGTCAGCCATAAACAAGTTGGTAGTGGATCCTGGTGTTCAGGAATCTGGGCTTAATTGAGGATCAATGGTGCTAGAGAATTGAAAACAATTTCAACTAGCAGGGCAAGCTCTGGTTGTATCAGTGGTAGGATGCAGAGTGCAAAGATATAGTACTATCCCTAAATTAAATCAACATTCTACCTCTGGCAAGGCACAAGTGGAACTTTCCATGGCTAAGGTTTAACCACTGATCAGGGCAATGACTAGCAACCTAATTGATCACTTACTCTTTGTCGTGATGTCAACCTCATGGACATGAGGAGAGGTGTCTGCAAAACTTTGTTGAACAATTGAAGCTAACTAAATCCCACTTCACTCACCCTTCGAGCTGCAGGTTTCCATGATTCTTTGATAAGAATGTGGGTTTTTGTATGTCTCTCTTATTGTTTCTCATTCTTGTGTCCATCTGACACGATGGCAATCCAATGGGAAGGCTGTTTTTTTCTGCAGGCATCAGCAACTTCCGAAGACCCAGTGCTGACTCAAATAGGGGGAGTGATGAGGGGGGCTCTTGGCCTGCAGGAATTAGAGGCAGTCACATAGGACCTGGAAAACCAGGTAGTGACATCTAGCAGCTGATAGAACCCTCCCAGGCCACACCTCACCACCATCTGTTTTGCACATTCTTAAGTTCACTTCCTGACTCAGAATGATTCCTCGTGTTATAGCTATCCAACCCTATTTTGTACTCCGAGTCCAGCCAGGTTGTCTGAATGGGAGCTGTCATCCCTTTTCATGTCACCACCCTCCTGGCCATAGTCCATTAGAGGGGAGGACATCTGAGCCAGTTTTTTCCTGAGATTGATTGGAAGTGCCATTGGAGGGAAAGAGGTTTGTTGTTGTTTTGGGGGAGGGAGGGAGAAATAAGCCAATAGGACTGAGAGCAGAGATCTGATTTCTTTATTCTTCCTAATCCACCCTACAAATCTCAATTCAGTTCAACAATGAACAACTAAGCACACAGCACACTGAAGAGACAATGATAAGTCTGGGTCTTACAATAGACCAATTAGTGTTCCTAACACATTGATATCATTCTACTACTCAAAGCCCCTTTAGCAGATCCCCGCCCCCCGCCTCCCAAATTCCTTCAGAATTAACTCTTGACTGGAAGTGTCTTTAGAGGCCCTACTTGACTTCTACACTCAGCCTGTCCTTGATACCTCCCCCCTGGAACCCAGCGGGGCTCCATAACCATCCTGTGTCCTGTCTGTAGGAGGACCAGTTCTACACACACAAGCTTCTTCCTTCACTCCTGCCTCCAGCTGTCAACATCCTACCCATCTTCGGGGCCTCTTTAAATCTTCTCCAAGTCTTTTTTTTTTTTTTACATATTTCTTGTGGAACTTCTCACCATTTATTTTTAAACTCTCTCAAATAGGGACTTCTGTGGTTGTTTTAAATTCACCCTCATCATGATTTTGGTGGTCCCTACATAGACTGTATATTCCTTGAGGACTGCCAGCAGCCATGTCATGTGTAGAGGACTTCTCAGGGCAGAAGGAGCAAGGGACAGAGGAAGGTTGAGGTTGGAGTCTTGGTTGTGGGATTGAGAGTGCTGCCTCATCCTCTCTTCAGTGGAGGCTGCCTTTGCAGGTCTCCCTCTGCCTGCAGCACACCTCCCCTTGCCAGCCTGGTGGCCTCTCCTCTCTGCAGTCCTTAGCTCAAGCCTTTCTTCATTAGAGGGACCGCCCTTGTCTTCCCCACTCCCCACCAGAGATCCTTCCTCTATGGACACCTGTGCTGACCTTCCTTGCTGAGATGTCTGTTTCCTTCACCTGCCAGAAGCTCCTGGGGTCAGAAAAGCCATTCGATTCCTCTCAGGTTCTTCAAGTTGGCAGAGTACCTGGTGTCTTGCAAGGACTAATACAAGCTCATCTTATGGATATGAAGTAGACCTGCCTACCCCACAGGATAAGATCTCCAAATAAACCATAATGAAATTACACTTCTAGGATCATAATAATAACTAACAAAATGACCCATGTGCCTGACCCTGTTCTAACCCTTTGTCATGCAGGTCTCATCGAGCAGCATACCCCACAAGGTAGGGATGATGGTTATCTCTACTGTAAAGGTGAATGGATTCGTTTGTGTTGTGGCTGTAATAAACCACCACAGGCTAGAAGTCTAAAGTCAAGGTATCAACAGGGCTGCATTTTTTTCTGGAATCCTCTCCCTTGCCTTTTGTCAGCTTCTGGATGCCACCTGCATTCCTTGGCTCATGACCATGTCACTTGAATTGTTTGCTTCTCTGTTCCACCTCTTATGACAGAGTCTGACCTTCCTTCCCAACTCTTATAAGGACCCTGGTGATGATGTTGGGTCCACCTGGATAAACCAGGACCATCTCCCCATATCAAGACCCTTAATCACATCTGCAAAGTCCCTTTGCCATGTGAGGTCACATATTCACGAGTTTGAGAGATGAGGATGTGGGCATCTTTGGGGGCACTATTATGTCCACCACACCCGAGGAAACCGATAAATGCCAAAGTGATTCTGTGCTATCGTGCTGAGAAGTAAGAAGCACTTTCTAAAGAGATCTTAGTAATTTCCCTGGAGCACCAAGCACTTTGAGAGGTGCTCAGTAAACACTTCTGAGTGATTGAAGTAATTCTTTAGAAAGTGAAATGAATTGTCCCAAGTATATGTTAAAATACTGTGTTTGGAGATTTAAAAATTATCATTTTTTTCAGGGTTGTGTATTACCTTTGAATTCTAAAGGTCCACTTATTATAATTTTTCTATCATGTGAACATCTGATTATTATTTAGTTATTGGTTATTCCTTAAGAGATCTCTATGAGGCAGTAGAACCTTGTTTACTATCTGAGGAACAACATCATATGGGTTGACTATCTTTGAAAGAGAAATCACTGCATTGAGTTTGCAATGGGAACAAGGATTAGCTGCTTCCTGTCACAGAAAAAGGATTGAAAATGCAAAATCTCTGTTCCCAGGCTACTATCCTTTCATTCAGTCTGCCACCCAGCATTTACAGAGTGTCTTCCATGAACCGAGCCCTAGGCTACATACTACAGGAGTGTAGATGGACTCAGAAATTCATCCTTTGAAGAGCTCACAGTTCACAGAGCAGGACAAAGGTATAAATGTGTAGTTAAGGTGCCACACAAAACGATTATAAACTAGGTGGGAACCTGCAGGCTGTACTAACCACCTGGGAGTCTGAGCTGTATGAGAAGGAACTGCCAGAAGTCAGTGTGGCTGTGAGCAACTGCTATGACTGGGGGCCTCTTGAAGTTTGTGTGAAAAGCAGATGGAGATGCCTGGGAATGAGTTGGGGTTAAATATAAAGTTCCCTCCATCTTATCTAATAAAGAGGAAATATGCAAGTTGACCATCACACCATAACAGTCAAGATGGCTGTGCCCACAGTGGAGGTAGGGATTCTGTAACACAAAATAGCTGCACCCACAGCAGAGGCCAAGTTCCCATAATGAGCCTTAGCAAGCAATTAGCAGAGACCTGAGACTGCATGGTGCTGGGCTGGAGCAGGGGACCTGAGGCCATGGCCCCCACCCAGCGGGGCTTGATAGGGAACTCAGCTGTGCTCCCCACCCAACAGGGCTTGACGGGGGCCCTCAGGTTGCACCCCCCACCTGGCATGGCTTGACGGGGGAACTCAGGCCATGCCCCTTGCCCCAGCACTGGGCCAGCGGACCTGAGACTGTGCTCCATGTCCCAGTGCCATGCTGGGGGACCTGAGGGTGCATCCTCCACCCAGCAGGGTTTGATAGGGGGCCTCAGTCCATGCCCTTTGCCCCGGCACTGGGTCAGGGGACCTGAGGTTGCACCCCACATTCTAGCTCTAGGCCGGGGGACCTGAGGCCATGTCCCCCACCATGTAGGGCTTGGTGGAGGGACCTCAGACTGTGCTTCCCACCCTGGCACTGAAGCCATGCCTCTGGCCCCAGTGGGAGGCCAGGGGACCTGAGGCCATGACCTTCACCTGGTAGGGCTTGACGGGCACCTCAAGGCATGTCCCTTGCCCTGGCCTGGGCCAGAGAACCTCAGGCTGTGCACCCCACCCCAGGCTGGGGGACCTGAGGCTGTACCCCCACTGGCAGGGCTTGACGGGGGACCTCAGGCTGCAAACCCTGCCCCAGGCCGGGAGACATGAGGCTGCACCCCCCGCCTGGTGGGGTTTCATGGGGGACCTCAGGCCACATTCCCTGGACTGAACCAGGGGACCTCAAGGTGCACTCCCTGGCCTGGGCTGGGGGACCTGAGGCTGCGCCCCCCACCTGGCAGGGCTTGACAGGGATGGACCTGGCTGGGTCTGGATCTAGAAGAATGAGGGTGGGGCCAGCTGGGTCTGGGTCTCATGCGATTTCGAGGTGTATGTGGGTGGGCAGGGACTTGACTCTGGTTCCCATGGCTTCTCCCAGACTCTGACAAGAAAAAGATTTTCATATACATTTTACTAATTTTCTTTCATCTCTGACACTTCTATTATAGAGAAAAGGAAAATAGCAATATTAAAATGTTTCCTCTAATTAATCCCCTTTTAATATATACAAATTTCGTGCACCAGATCACTAGTCTCTTATATTTGGCTTCTGGGTTCTGCTCACTAGAAGTAGCTGCAGCAACTTACTCCAATGTCTTTCCATTCCCTTGAGTCTTGATAAACATGTATTTTGAGATAAGACAGAATGTGTTTGCCCAATGGGCATCCATGAGGCATTGGAAAGTGTTTTGGCATTGACCTTACAGTGAGACCTGGTGGCATTCCCTGTGAATATGAGTGTTCTCTCTAGTCTCAAGTGCCCAGTCTCCAAGAGCATGTTTTCTGACTAACATGGCTAAGAGTGTAATTGATTCCCTTTCTCCATATTATAGACTCCAGACAGACCTTGTCCCCTAGGTCTAACACTGAGTGGATGTAAGACTCTAAGCAGGTCATTTAACCTCTCTGAGCCTCTGTTTCTTGGTGACAATAATAGACCCTTCGTTGCCTGTTGTAAGGATGAAAAAATGCAAAATATATATAAACTTCCTAGCCCTGCACCCAGGGCTTAACTGGCACATAAAAAATGTGCCTACTGCTCTCACCATGAAATTCTGCCCCAGGAAAGCTGAAATTACTTTCTCTTTATCCAGTTCAAGAATTTGCTTCCAAGACAACTAACACACCACAGAATTCTGGTAGCCAACAGTCTCTCTATAGTGGCATTAATACTATCGCTTGAAACAGGGACACTTATGTACCCGTGTATTGCTCCATGGTTTGTGGTGAGTCTGGATCCCTGACAGTTAAATAAGACATGTTATTAAATATTCATCATGCTTAGAGCCATCCCAGCACTGCTAGGCTCAGAAGAAACTTTGAGAAGCAAGTGGCCTTGGCATTGTTACTCCTTGGAGTGGAGCATATGTCTCGACCTGTTGCTTTAACAAAGTAGCTATAATTACCTTCACTAAAACTCAGGAACATGACATGACAGATCAATTGTCGAATTTAGGTAATCAAAATGGTTCTCACGTACCATTTTCCTGAGTGTCCAGGTGCATGTTCCCATGCGGCTGCATGGTGGAAGGACAGGTGGGGTGGAGAAGGAGTGGACGTGCATTATTATGACAGAAGTCTCCTGTTATCCACAGTTTTGCTTTCCATGGTCTCAGTTATTTTTGGTTAATGCTGCCTGAAAGTATTAAATGGAAAATTCCAGAAATAAACAATTCATAAATTTAAAATTGCATGGCATTCTTAGGAACAGTGATGAAATCTCTTGCCATTTGTCTCCATCCTATCCAGATATGAATCATCTCTTTGTCCATCAAGTCCCAATGTACTAGTATATGCTCACTTTGTAGCAGTCTTTGGTTATCAGATATACCATTGCCGTAACTCAGTGCTTGTGCTCGTCACCCCTATATAGCCTAATGCTACATCACAATGCCCACACTTTGAGAGAGGGAGACCACATTCACATTGCTTTTATTTTAGTACTAGGGGCCCAGTGCACAAAAATTTGTGCACTCAGGAGGTCCCTCAGCCTGGCCTGTGCCCTCTTGCAGTCTGGGACCCCTCAAGGGATGTCCACCTGCTGGCATGCCTGGCCAGCCTGAGTGAGGGGCTGATGGCTGTTTGCAGGCTGGCCAAGCCCCCCAGTGTGGACCCTCACCCCATTGGGGTGTGGCAAGCCTGGATGAGGAGCTGAGGGCCATTTTCAGGCTGCCCACAGTCCCTTCAGGGTTCGAGCCCCTACTGGGGTACCTGGCCAGTCTGGGTGAGGGGCTGAGGGCCATTTTCAGGCTTTCAAGCTGCCCACAGCTCCCATTGACCCAAGGTCCCAGCGAGCCTCGCTGGAATCAGGTTTCTGGGGTTTATTTATCTTCTATAATTGAAACACTGTTGCTTTGAGCTGAGGCCTAGGCAGGTAAGGAAGCCTCCTGTTTGTTTCAGCTTCATGGCTTCTATAATTGAAACATTGTTACTGTGAGCAGAGGCTCAACCAGCCTAGGCAGGCAGTTGGAACAGAAGCCTGTTGTTTACTCTAGCTCTGTGGTTGCCAGCTGT
>PVJC01038703.1:0-16632 GCA_004026665.1 Murina feae | reverse complement strand
GGGGTGGGGGGGTGGGGGGGTGGTCTTCAGGTTTCCAAGAAGGAATCTGTGTCCTCTGTCTGATAGCTGATCTTGTAGGGGCATGCATCAACTTCTAGTCCCTCTTCCGACCTAACAACAATGTTGGAGTCTAAAAGTCTAAGATCAAAGTGCCAGCAGGATTGTTTTTTTCTGATCTGCCTCCTTGGCTTGCAGATGACTGTATTCTCCCTGTTCTTCACATGGTCTTTTCTTCTGTGTCTGTGTCCTAATGTCCTCTTCTTTAAGGATACCAGTCTTATTGGATTAAGACCCACCCTAATGAGCTCATTTTAATTTAATTACCTCTCTATAGATCCTACCTATAAAAACAATCACATTATGATCTCTGGTGGTTAGAATGTGTCAACACATGAATTTGAGGCAGGACATGATTCAGCCCATAAAATTAATTAAATATGAAGTCAACTGCAGACCTTCATTGATGCCCTGTATCAGGTTATTAAAATTCCCTTTTATTTCTAGTTTGCTTAAAATTTTTTAAAAATCATAGATGAGTACTCAATTTTGTTAACAATTTTCTTCATGTATTAAGATGATTATATGTATTTCCCTTTTTTCATCTGTTAATATGGTAAATTATGCTGATTTATTTTTCAAAATTTGAGCCAAACTTGTATTTCTGAGAATAATCCATTCAGTCATTATATATTATCTTTTTTTTTACCTGTTGCCAATTTTTATTTGGAAAATTATTATAAAATTCCTTTGTGTTGCACCGCACATTGAATACGTGTTTGTGAGTAGAAAGAGATGATGTAACAAAGCTTAATCTTTATTTACTACTGATAAGCGTTAACTAGCTAGCTTAATTGGGAAGATAGGAAGGGGGTGAGGGGTTCAGGAGGCCTGAGCAATGAAAATAGCCTTAAATCAAGGACAGAGGTATCTCTGGTCTGAGCAATTAAAGCAACCATAAGGGAAATCAAAAGCAACTCTAACCTGAACAGATAAGATGGATTTGAAGGCACCACATGGGCTTTAGTCTTTGAAACTGATACTATATTAGAGGCTTGATGCATGAAATTCACGCATGGGTAGGGTCCCTAAGCCTGCCTGGCCAGTGATCAGGGCTGATCTTTTGGGCACCAGTGGGGCAACTGGGGCCCTCACTGGCACCCACCTTGGCTGGCCTGGGGCCTGTGGGTTGGGGGCAGCTCCTGCATCGAGTGTCTGCCTGATGGTCAGTGTGCATCACAGTGACTGCTCGTTCCACCAGTCATTCCACTGTTCAGTTGATTTGCATATCAGGCTTTTATTATGTAGGATAGCAGAATGACCAATGAGGAAAGCACGGGGGTTCTAAATTAAGGAAAGTGATAGAGTCAAATGCAAGGTGTGCGGGGAGCTAACCACACCGCATCCGGCCACTAGCCAATCAGACCCCAGCCCCTACCCGACCATCAGCAGGGGCCATGAGTATTATCTCATCAACTGCCCCTAGGCCTTCTATAAAACCTTTGTTCTGTTGGAACTCGCTCTCTCTCTCCACCCTATCGCTGCATGAGTGAATGTGTATGGGACTGAGCTCGAGCTAGCTCGAATAAAGGCTCTTTGCTTTTGCATCGGACTCGGGCTCCCTAGTGGTCTTTGGGGATCATGACATCTGGGCATAACAAAAGGAACCAATTAAAAAGGATCAGGTTCAGACAAAGAACTGCAGCATATATAAATGGAGACAAAGGAACACAAGAAATATTTTAGATTTTGGATTTTTAATTTTTTTCCCATGAGAGAGAGGAAGAGAGGGAAATAGAGAGAGAGGAGGCTTTTCCCATTTGAGGGCCCCTTCCCCAGGGGGATCTTCTTTGGATTCCCCCAACCCCCTGGCCAGGTGGAATTTGTATGTGGTTCCAATAAATAAACTTCTATAATTTTATTAAAGAAATATGTTAGTCCATGAATTTATTCTTCAACTTCGTTGGACAAGGACCCACAAGAAGAAGTTTGAACCCCAAACTCCACATTTCATTACAAAATGCAGAATAAATATATTTCTTAAAAATATATAGTAACTAGGGGCCCAGTGCATGAAATTCGTGCACGGGGAAAGGAGGGGGGGGGTCCCTCAGCCCAGCCTGCCCCCTCTCACAGTCTGGAACCCCTCAGTGGATGTCCTATGATGGCCCCAGTCTGCCAGGCACCGTGTGTGTGTGTGTGTGTGTGTGTGTGTGTGTGGCCACTGGGGACCTGCCCCCAGCCGCATCTGAGGCTTGGAGCAGTCCTCCTGTGTGTGTCTACCTGCTGGGGGCCTGCCCCCAGGCTTGGAGCAGGCACCCCCTCTATGTTGATCTCTCAGACTCTTGCCCTCCCCTGCAAGTTGTTCTCTTTTTTGAGCTGTGGCCAGGGCTGGGTGCTGCCTGCCTCCCAAGCTTGCCTACTGCCCATCTTCCTCCAGCCACCAGAAAGCAGGGAAAACCCTGCCTCATGGTCAGGCCAGCCTTTTCCTGCTTCCTGATCCCCGGAAGGGACCTGGGGAGCTGCCAAGCAGGCCCCCAGCCCCCAAGAGCTTGCTTTCCGGCTCCCCAGTGCTCCCCAAAGGGCCTGGGGAGCCGCCAAGCAGGCTGCCGACTCTTTCCTACTCACCCGTCCCCTGCTACCTTCCTTTCCCACTCTCTGGTGCTGCCAAGGGGTCTGGGGAGCTGCCAAGCAGGACCCCAGCCACTTCAGCCTTGCTTTCCCACTCCCCGATGCCCCACAAAGGGCCTGAGAAGCCGCCAAGCAGACCCCTGACCCCCACTGCCTCTTTCCCGCTCCCCGGTGCCCTGCAAGGGGCCTGGGCAGCCGCCAAGCAGGCCAAGACCCCCCGCCGCCTCTTTCCCGCTCCCCAGTGCCCTGCAAAGGGCCTGGGCAGCTGCCAAGCAGACCACCAATCCTGCCGCTTTTTTCGCACTCACAGGTCCTGGGTCCTGCGCTGTTCCGCCCTGCAGCCGCTCTGTGCACTCGGGAGGTCCCTCAGCCCGGCCTGTGCCCTCTCACAGTCTGGGACCCCTCTGGGGATATCCACCTGCTGGGGTGCCTGACCAGCCTGGGTGATGGGCTAATGGCTGTCTCCAGGCTGGCCAAACCCCCCAGGAACGTCCCTCACCCCATTGGGTTGTGGCTAGTGTGGGTGATGGGCTGATTGGCGCTTTCAGGCTTTAAGGCTGCCCACAGCTCCCATTGACCCAATGTCCCAGCAAGGCTGGCTGGACGCAGGTTCCTGGGGTTTGTTTATCTTCTATAATTGATACACTGTTCCCTTAAGCCGGCCTACTAACTAATGAAGCCTCCTCTGCTTCACCTCGCGGCGTGTCTATAATGACACAATGTTACTCTTAACTCAGGTGAGGTCTGCTGTTTCCTTCAGCTCCCGAGGATTCTATGACTGTTATTTTGTTTCAAACATGGGTTTGAACAGAGCCAGTTTAAGCGGAGTGGGTACAGTTTCACTTTCACTCCTGCCGCAATGGAAGCTGCCGTTTACTCAGGTCTGTGAGTGGCGGCCTCCATGTTGGTTGGGCTAATTTGCATACAACCGCTCTCATTGGCTGGTGGGCGTGGCTTACCCCATCTTGGAGAAACAGTTAATTTCAATATTATGCTTTTATTAGTTAAGATAGCCCTGGCTGGTTTGGCTCAGTGGATGGAGCATTGGCCTCCAGACTGAAGGGTCCCAGGTTTGATTCTGGCCAAGGCACATGCCTGGGTTGAGGGCTCAGTCCCCAGTGGGGGCCATGCAGGAGGCAGCCAATCAGTGATTCTCTCTCATCATTGATGTTTCTATCTCTCGCTTTCTCTCCCTTCTTCTCTTTAATTAATAAATATATTTAAAAATTATGTAGTAATAATGTAAGTATGTATAAAAATAAGTTTAAAGAATTAAAAGTGGTTGGAAAGAAAATTAGAGGGTAAAATGTTCTGTTGCCTTTTTTTTTTTTTTTTTTTTTTGGTACCATTTGACCTTGTTAAATTGTGTGCTCATTACTTTGGTAGAAGTAAAAAATTTATGAAAATTTAAAAAAAAGTAAATATACCCCATGAACAGAAAGAATTTGTTTTAATTATAGCCCTGATTCAGCTGGGATTTTGTGTTGGTCAAAAGTAAGTAACTGGAAGTGTCTGTTTTTTCTCCCAAATAGGTTACAAACTCCCAGAACAACTTATTGTTTATTCCTATTTCCCCCCATGATTTGAGAATATTTATATTAGAGTGTTTCTACGCTATGTATGCTTGCCCTGGTACCACACTGATTTGAACTGGAGTGAGAATGAGTTTCCTGGGTGAAGATCGAAGAAAAAAGAATAGGATGTGCAAAGGGACAGTTCTATAAAAGCAAGTGCCTGGGAAATGCATCGATTGGAAGACTGAGAGTAAAGAATGTTGAAAGCGCAACAGCAAGTGTCATTATTAAAAACGAAGACCTGGACACAGTCCTTTCAGATCTACTGCTGTGCTTCACAAGCTGTAACCCTTGGCGACCAGACACCGCGCCTGAAGGCGGGCCGACGGGGCGGGGCGCGTAGCCGGCGCAGGACGGGATTGGTGTGGCCGCGGGGGCGGGGCGAACGTCACCGAAGCGGCTTGCGCTCCTCCTGCGCCATGCCCGCCGGCGCCGAGTCGCGGGCGCATCGGCCCGGAGTCGGGGTGGGAGTAGTGGTGACGAGCTGCAGACATCCTCGTTGTGTCCTCCTGGGAAAAAGGAAGGGGTCATTGGGAGCTGGCAGTTTCCAACTTCCCGGGGGTCATTTGGAGTTCGGGTAAGCAGCCACCTGGGGGCCCGGGGAAGGCGGGACGCGCCCGAGAGCACCAGCCCGGTCCCTTCTGTCGCGCATGCGCCCTTTGCTTCTCTCGGAGCTCGCTGGCTCCGGCAGACCGGCGGCGCGGAGCTGGATGCGGGGGTGGGAGTGGGTCAAGGATGTCCTCGCCTAGTGCTTTCATCTCCGCGCCTGCTTACTGGGTGGTTTGTGAGATGTGTTTTTCTTAGTGCTTACATAGAAAAGACACGAAAAGGGTGTTTATAAACCTCGAACAGGCCAGCCTGGCCAGTTGAGACATTTGCACTGTTTACCGGTAATTTAAACGTACGCGGATATATTGACTAGTTCCTGCCTCTGTAGGTGCAATTGCGGACCAGTGAAACTTTCTGAGCCTCAGTTTCCCCATCTTTAAAATGCAGAAGGAAAACGGAGTACTCTGGAAAGTTCCTCTCTGCTTTGGCACTCTATGATTTGCTGATATATCAAACTAAGATGGGCAGTTTAGAGGCAATTCTACACAGACTGAAGAAAGTCTGGTATTGTACCAAAAGATGCACTTTAAGTGAGAATAAGTTTCAAGTTAATATCAGATAAATAGCATCTAAAGCATTCAGACCCGTGCTTGCTTTTCCTTTAGTATAAAAAGTGGAGAAAATAGTGAATCTTTATGTACCCATCACTCGGTCTGTTTTTGTCTCATTTTTACTGCTCTCCTGCAAACAGACACACACACCCCTTGGTTTCCAGACAATTTCAAATTGCAGACCTCCAGTTATACCACCCCTAAGTAGTTAAGTATGTATCTGTAACAAACTTTTAAAAACATAAACACGATATTATTTTCACACCTAACAAAATAATTCTTTAGCATCATACCCAGTCTTTGCCGTTTTCCCCAGTTGTCTTGAAAATGTCTTTTTACTGTTTTGTACCAAAGGAAGGGCACATAAGGTATGTAGTTAATAAAATTTTAAAATCTCTAACGCTAACCCATGTTTTGTTGAAGAATATGGGTCCATCTATTTCTTTATTGTTGAAAGTATTATGCCCCGCCCCATAGACCCATTCTAGCTGCCCCTTGCCCCCACCCTAGGCCTTTACCACCCTATTGTTTGTGCCATGGATTATGCATATATGCATACAAGTTCTTTGATTAATTCCTCCTCCCACCTCCCCCCAACTTCCCTCTGAGATTCCGCAGTCTGTTGTTGTCTATGTTTTGAATTCCCTTGGATCTATTTTGTTCATCAGTTTATTTTGTTCATTAGATTCCACATATGAGTGATGTGATGTGATACTTGTCTTTCTCTGACTAGCTTATTTTGCTTAGCATAATACTCTCTAGGTTCCTCTAATCCTGTCTCAAAGGGTAAAAGATCCTTTTTTTTTTTTACTGCTGCAGAGTAAACCATGGTGTAAATGTGCCACAGCTTCTGGTCCACTCATTTACTGATGGGCACTTGGGCTGTTTCTAGATCTTAGCTGTTGTAAATTGCTCTGCTATGAACATAGGGGTGCATACTTTTCTTCTGTTGGTGTTTCAGGTCTCTTAGGCTATCTTCCTAGAAGTGGGATCACTGGGTCAAATGGCAGTTCCATTTTTAAATTTTTGAGAAACTCCATGCTATTTTCCATAATGGCTGCACCAGTCTGCATTCCCACCAGCAGTGTATTAGGGTTCTTTTTCTCCACATCCTAGCCAGCACTTGTCATTAGTTGATTTGTTGATGGTAGCCATTCTGACAGGTGTGAGGTGATATTTCATTGTCATTTTAATTTGCATCTCTCTGATGATCAGTAGCTTTGAGCATTTTTTCGTATGTCCTGGTTGGAGAAGTGTCTATTCAGATCTTTTGCCCATCTTTTAATTGGATTGTTTTCCCTCTGTTAAGTTGTATCAGTTCCTTATATATTTTGGATATTAACCCTTTATCAGATGTACCATTGACCAATATGTTCTCCCCTATAATAGGCTCCCTTTTCATTTTGTTGATGGTTTCTTTTGCTGTGCAGAAGCTTTTAATTGTGATGTAGTTCAATTTGTTTATTTTCTCCTTACGTTTCCTTTGCCCTAAGAGATGTGTGGGTAAACATATTGCTACGAGAAATTCTGAGATTTTGCTGCCTATGGTTTCTTCTAGGATTTTCATGATTTCATAACTTAAATTTAAGTCTTTTATCCATTTTGAGTTTATTCTTGTGTATGGTGTAAATTGGTGGTCTACTTTCATTTTTGTTGCATGTATCCAATTTTCCCAACCCCATTTATTGAAGAGACTGTCTTGACTCCATTCTATGTTCTTGCCTCCTTTGTCTAATATTAATTGAGTGTAATGGCTTGGATTGATTTCTGGTGTCTCTGTTCTGTTCTATTGATCTATGTACCTGTTCATATGCCAGTATCAGGTTGTTTTGATTATAGTAGCTTTGTAGTATAACTTGATATCTGGTATTGTGATCCCTCCAACTCTTTTTTCTCAAGATTGCTGCAGCTATTTGGGGACTTTTTTTGTTCCATATACATTTTTTGGAGTATTCTAGTTCTGGTATTTTAATGGGGATTGCATTGAATGTATAGATTGCTTTGGGTATAGTATAGACATTTTAAAGATGTTAATTCTATCAATCCATAAACACACTATATTCTTCTACTTGATTATATCTTCCTCTATCTCTTTTTTCAACATCCTGTAGTTTTTTAAGTACAATACTTTTACCTCCTTGGTTAAGTGTATTCTAAAGTGTTTTATTTTTTTGTTGTTTCAGTGGTAAATGGGGTTGTTTGTTGAGTTTCTCTTTCTGGGAATTCATTATTGGTATATAAAAATGCCATCCATTTCTAAGTGTTAATTTTATATCCTGATACATTGCCAAATTCCTTTATTAAAGCTAGTATTTTTGTGTGTGGAATCTTTAGGGTTTTCTATGTACAATATGTCATCTGTGAATAATGAGAGTTTTACTTTCTCCTTTCCAATTCAGATGCCTTTTATTTCTTATCTGATCTTCATGGTTAGGATTTCCAGTACCATGTGGCTAAGACTTCCAGGGGAAAGTGAGCATCCCTGTCTTGTTCCTGTTCTTAGGGGAAATGGTTTTAGTGTTTGCCCATTGAGTATGATGTTGGCTGTACATTTGTCATATATTGCTTTTATTATGTTGAGATATGATCCCTATATTCCCACTTTGCTGAGAGTTTCTATCAAAAATGGGTGTTGGATTTTGTTGTGAAAGGGTGGTGCAAGACTGCAAACCGGCCAATAGGGATGCAGAGGAAATGACCGAAGTCTAACTGCATTCTGCCCCCTTGTGCAACCAACCCTGACCCTGCCCTCGACCAATTACACATTACCCCACCCACTACTTCCGGCCCTATAAATCCTTTGTGTTCCTGAAACTCGTGGTCTCTTTCCCCCACTCTGCCGCTGTGTTGGTGAGGGTGTGCAGGACGACGGAACCCGAGTTAACTTGAATAAAGCTCTCATATTTTTGCATCGGAGTCAGGCTCACTCGTGGTCTTTGGGGATAACGATATCTGGGCGTTACAGTTGAATGCTTTTCTGTGTTTACTGATATGATCATGTGATTTTTGTCTTTCAATCTGTTTATGTGATTATCATGTTTATTGATTTGCAGAATATTATACCAGCCTTGCTTCCCTGGAATAAATCCCACTTGGTTGCAGTGTATACTTTTTCTGATGTATTTCTAGACCTGATTTCCTCATAATTTGTTGAGGATTTTAGCATATATATTCATGGGGTATATTGGCCTGTAGTTATCTTTGTAGTGTCTTTATCTGTTTTTGGAATTAGGATAATGTTGGCCTCATAAAAAGAGCTTGGGAGTGTTCCTCTTCTTGGATATTTTGGAATAGTGTGAGGAGGATAGGTGTTAGTTGTTTTTTGAAGGTTTGGTAAAACCCCCCTGTGAAGTTACGGACCAGAGCTTTTGTTTGCTTGGAATTGTTTTTTATTACTGCTTCTATTTATCAGTTGTTATTGGCCTATTCAGGTTTTCTGATTCAGTTTTGGGAGATTGTTTTTTTGTTTATTTGTTTTTTAGGAATTTGTCCATTTCATTCACATTGTCCAGCTTGTTGGCATATAGTTGTTTACAGCATTTTCTTACAATCTCTGTGTTTCTGTGGTATCAGTTATTTCTTCTCTGCTTTTGTCTCTGATTTTATTTATTTGAGTTCTCTTTGTTTTTTTTGTTTGTGTGTTTTTTTGTTCTTTACTATGAAAAAGTTTTCCTTTATTATCAAGAATTATTTTTGTAAATTCCCACAACAGATGGATTTGTTGAATACATTAATGCTGTGAATAAGAAAACAATTTGGGGGTAAAGCATACCCACAAGTAAGGTGATCTGACAGAAACCACAGACTGACATCAAATGGACAAAAAACTGAAAAAAATGATAACCAATATAACACGGAGGGTGGGATGGTGTTGGGGGCATAGTTAAGGCATCTAAAAAAAGCTCCACATAGCTTTGGCTTACTATTAAAGAAAAGATTCAAAAGCGTCTAGAGAACATGCAAATTGTTTGAAAACCTTGTATTGCAAATTCAGACAGTTTGCAAGTGTCATTCAGATGTTTGCAAATGAAAATAAAGAAGCCTCTCCCATGAGATTGCACATGGTGGGAGATGAGCTCCCATTCTATCTTATAGCAGACTAGAGGCCTGGTATACACAGATTTGTATACTCGGCAGTGGGGCAGTCCCTCTGCCCAGCCTGTGCTCTCTCGCAGTCTGGGAGCCCTTGAGGGATGTCCACTTGCCAGCAGGGAGCAGGCCTAAGCTGCAATCTGACATCCTTAGCACTGCTGAGGAGGCAGAAGAGGCTCCCACAACCACCGCTGTACTGGCAGCCATCAGCCTGGCTTGTGTCTGAGCAGAGCTCCCCCTGTGGGAGTGCACTGACCACCAGGGGCAGCTCCTGCATTGAACGTCTGCCCCCTGGTGGTCAGTGTGTGTCATAGTGTCAGTCATTCCCAGTGGTTCTGCTGTTAGGGTCAATTTGCATATTACCCTTTTATTGTGTAGGATTATATCGGATAGAGGCCTGGTGCATGGGTGGGGGCCGGCTGGTTTGCCCTGAAGGGTGTCCTGGATCAGGATGGGGTTCCTGCTGGGGTGCCTGGCCAGCCTGGGTGAGTGGCTAATGGCTGTTTGCAGGCTGGCCACAGCCCCTTCAGGGAGAGGGTCCCTGCTGGGGTGCCTGGCCAGCTTGGGTGAGGGACTGATGGCTGTTTGCAGGCTGGCCACAGCTCCCATTGACCCGGCGTACCAGCAAGGCTGGCTGGAAGCAGATTTCTGGGGTTTATTTATCTTCTATAATTGAAACTTTGTTGCCTTGAGCAGAGGCTACAGCCAGCCGAGGCAGGCATTTTCCTCCACTGGTGCAACGAAGCCTCCTGTTTGCTTCAGCTCCATGGCTTCTATAATTGAAACTTTGTTGCCTTGAGTGGAGGCTACAGCCAGCCGAGGCAGGCAGTTTCCTCCATCCCTGGTGCAACAAAGCCTCCTGTTTGCTCTAGCTCTGTGGCTGCCGGCCGCCATGTTGGCTGGTTTAATTTGCATACAATCACTCTGATTGGCTGGTGGGCGTGGCTTGCATGGTGGGCATGTTTTAGGTGTAATGGAGTGAGGGTTAATTTGCATATTACTCTTACTAGATTAGATTTCCACCTATCTGCTTACTCTGCTATTCTTGTTGTTCTCTTTCCAATTCTTTAAGTTTTAGTTTATTAGCTAGAGGCCTAGTGCACAAAAATTTTTGTACTGGTGTGTGTGGGGATCTCTCAGCCCGGCCTGCGCCCTTTTCTCAGTTCAGGACCCCTTGGGGAATGTCTGACTGATGGCTTAGGCCCACTCCCTGAGGTATCGGGCCTAAGCTGGCAGTCAGGCATCCCTCTGGAAGCCCTTGGGGGATGTCCACCATCCTTAGTACTGCTGCAGAGGTGGGAGAGGCTCTTGCAACTGCTACTGCACTGGCCAGCCATCAGCTTTCTTCTGGCTGAGCGGCACTTCCCCTGTGGAAGCGTACTGACCACCAAAGGGCAGCTCCTGCATTGAGCATCTGCCCCCTGGTGGTCATGCGCGTCATAGCAACCGGTCGTTCCTGGTTGTTCTAGTTCTGCTGGTAGGGTCAATTTGCATATTACCTTTTATTATATAGGATAGGATTTATTTTTTTTTCTTGAGGTAGGCCTGTAGTGCTATGAACTTTCCTTTAGGACTGCTTTCACTCTGTCCCATAGATTTTTGTGTGCTCATTTCAGTTTGTTTCCAGGAAGTTTTTGGTTTCTTTCTTGAACTCTTGGGTAACCCATTTATTGATTTAATAACATGCTCTTTAGCCTACATGTGTTTAAATGTTTTTGGGTGTAATTGCTTTAGTTGATTTCTAATTTTATTCTATTGTGATCTGAGAAGATGCTTAATATGATTTAAATTTTCTTGAACTTGTAGAGACTTGTTTTGTGCCCTACATGTGGTTTGTCTTTGAGAATGATCCATATGCACAGAAGAATGTATATTCCATACCTTTGGGTGAAATCATCTATAAATGTCAATTATAAACCCATCTAATCCAGTGTTAATTTTTTTGTCTGGAAGATCTATCCAGTGAAGTCAGTGGGGTGTTAAAGTCCCATATTAGGACTGTATTGCTGTCAAACCCTCTCTTAAATTCCTCTAGAAGTTTTTTAAAAAAATATATTTAGGTGTTCCCGTATTGGGTGCATATATGTTTATCATGTTCACAAACGCTTGTTGCATTGATCTTTTTAGTATTATTTAGTGACCTTTGTTGTCTCTTTTGATGGCCTTCATTTTGAAGTCTGTTTTGTCTGATATGAATGTTGCTACTCCAGCTTTTTTTTTCATTTCTATTTGCATGGAAGCTTTTTTTCAATCCCTTCACTCTCATCCTGTGTGAGTCTTTTGTTCTGAGTTGGGTCTCTTGTAGACAGCACATAATTGGATCATGTATTTGAATTTATTCAGCTATCCTAGGTCTTTTGATTGGAGCATTTTACCTTTTTACATTTAAGGTTATTGTTTGATAGGTACTTATTTATTGCCTTTTTAACTCTGTACCTATGTTTCTTTCTCTCTCTATTACAGTAGTCTCTTTTGCATTTCTTGGAAAGCTGGTTTGGTGGTTATATACTCCTTTAGCCTTTTTTTTTTGGTCTGGGAAGCTGTTTATTTCACTATCAACTTTGAATGATAGTCTTGTTGGATATAGTAATCTTGATTTCAGATATTTTTCATTACCTTGAATACCTTATGCCTTTCCCTTGAGGCCTGTAGAGTTTCTGATGAGAAATCACGTGTCAGCCTTATGGGAACTCCTGTGTAGGTAACAATTTGTTTTTTTCTTGCTGCCTTTAAGATTCTCTCTTTGTCTTTAATTTTTGGCATTTTAATTATGGTGTGTCAGAGCATGGGCCTTTTAGGGTTCTTCTTACTTGGGACTCTCTGTGCATCCTGAACTTGTGTGACTTTTTTCCCCCCACCAGGTTAGGGAAGTTTTCTGCCATTATTTATTCAAACACATTTTCTATCCCTTGCTAACTTTCATCTCCTTTTCGTATTCCGATGATGTGAATATTATAATGTTTCATGTTGTTCAACAGCCCCCTTAAGCTGTCCCATTTTTAAATTTTGTTTTTTTTCTTTTTGGTTTTCTGATTGAGTGATTTTTTTTCCTACCCTGTCTTCTGATTCACTGATCCAATCATTGGCTTCCCCTAATCTGCTGTGTATTCCTTCCAATGTGCTCTTTATTAGTGCTGTGTCATTCTTCATAGTTTTTATATATTTATTCATATTGGTGAGCATCTTTGCCACCATTATTCTGAATGCTATGTCTGATAAATTTCTTATCTCCATTTCGTTTAGCCCTTCTTCTATAGAATTCTCTTGTTCTTTGTTCTGGTATGCCTCCCAATCGCTAGTGCAGAACAATGTCAGATGCTGTTTGTGACTGGCCCTGAGTCCCCTGTTTCAAGCAATCAGCAACCCACAGGTTGTGGCTCCCTCTGTGGGGGCTGGGTGCCTTTGGAAAGAACCACGGTGTGCACCATGGTCTGCTTTTCCCAATTTCGTGCCCAGGATTGGATCACACAAATACTTACAGTCTCCAGAGACCTGCCTCTGCCTGCAGTCACATTGACACTCAGACTTGATTAGCCTCAGGCTATCAGCTACTACAAGCATATCAAACTCACGGCCCACATGCAACCCATAACGAATATTTTTGCAGCCCAGCCAATATGATAGTATGTAAGAAATGTTTTAATGAAAATTTTGTAACTTAACTTTTACAATAACCTGTTATACATAATTATTAATAACAAACTACAATGCTCGCTAATGACTACTATAATCATGTTGCAGTCATTTCCCTACGTGCCTTACGCGCAGGTGCACCATTTCTCTCCACTAATACCAGCAGTGAATATTTTAGTAGTCGATTGCCATTGGACTGACTTGTTTGGTGTGTGCAACAGGAAATATTTCACTTTTGGAGAACAAGAAAAATTGGTTTATTTGTGTTATGCTTATTTATGCAGTTATTCAGGGTCTGGTAAGTTAATGTTCAAGAAAAAATATTAATTTTTGTTAAAATGTTCTGTTATTTTATGTTAATGATTTCTCATTTATTTCAGCCCTTTGTATTCAGCATGTCTCTATTGAAATAAACCTACTTTTTAATGAAAATTGAAGCTTTTGTTTATTTTGCAGCCCACATAAACTTAAACCTTGTTTATTTGGCCCGTGTTAGCCTTTGAGTTTGACATGCTTAGACTCTAGGGTGGAGTAAGAGGTCTCCTTGCATGGTATTGGGCAGCTGCTCCATGCGTGGTAGTAGGGCGGCTCCTCTTTGGGTGGTTGCAGGTGATCCTTGGTCGTTCACAGGCAGTCATGGGGCCGCTGTTCCTCTTGGTTACAGGTGGTGGCTGCTCCCTGGGGGGTCCTGGGTGGCTGCTTCTTGTGCGTTGGCAGGGCTACTGCTCCTTTGGGGGAGTCGCAGGATTGTGGCTGCTTGGTGCCCAGGGCTAAAGGGTCTGGCTGGCAGGAGGGGCGCGCGCTATGAAACTCACAGTAGCCCTCAGCGAGGAGGCTGGAGTCCCAGTGTCCATGCGTTGGCAGCTGAGGCAGCAAGTCTCAGGCTAGAGTAGCTGTAAGATCCTAGGTGGTGTCTGAGGGCCCCCTCAGTGGAGGTGAGTCTAGGCTCCTAGTCGTAGCAGCTCTCCCCTTCAAGATGGCGCAGCCTCTATGGCAGAGCCAGTGCTGGGGAGAGATTACAGCAGTAGCAGAGGCTACCTGGCTAGGGATCCTGGCTAGCCCTCAGTGGTCCTTAAAGATCTAGCTGTTCCACACACACACACACACACACACACACACACACACACACACACACATATATATATCTACACACACTCCTTTTGCTCCCTCACTCACTTACACTCTCCCTCACTGCCATCCTTCTGGCCACCATTCTAAATGTTCACTTTTTGTTATTCAATATGAAGTCCTTTTGCTCTCCTGATAACTAGACACAGTATATACAGAATGTCAAAGGCAGGGTTTGATTTATTGTTTGAAGAATGAACCAATTATATTATTTTTGCTTTATACTGGGAATATCTAGGCAAAAAATAAGTTAAATGAATAGAATTGAATACAATGGTATGTTTCTGTTTTCCAGTGAAAGCTGGGAAGAATGTGCTCAAAGGGAAACCTGGGAAGAAGCAGCTCTTCACCTGAAAAATGTTCGATTTGCCTCGGTTGTGAATTCTTTCATTGAAAAGGAGAATTACCATTATGTCACTATACTAATGAAAGGAGAGGTGGATGTGACTCATGATTCAGAACCTAAGAATGTAGAGCCTGAAAAAAATGAAAGTAAGAGAATTATCTATAGTAATGCATTTTTAAATTTAGACAAGGAATATTACATTATGTTGCCACATAGATTCTCTTCATGTAGAAATATAGATATACTTAAATCCTGGAATCACAAGGACATAACAGGAAAGAGAACTAGCACCTGAGTTGTTTTGCATTTTGATTCTTCCACTTAGAAATTTGTGATCTTGGAGAAGTTATTATCCTCTATACATCTTTTCTTATCTGTGATAATAATAACTACTTCAGATGGGTTGTTGTAAGGGGAAAATGAGTTAATACATGTTTAAGAACCTAATGAGCACAATAAGTATTCAGTAAATGTTAGTTTTATTGTTAGTATTTAATTTTTTTACAAACTATAATTTTAAGTATAACATTTAATGTGTCTTTCTCAGTTTTCTCACCTGTGCAAGAGAGGTAATAATTTTTTTTTATAGAGAATGATTAACCTGACAAAACAGTTATCTGTTCCTGCTGTGTTGAATTGTGTGCTCTGGGAATTTGAATGGCAATAACTGATGTTTATTATTTACTCCATGTTAAGCATTCTTCCAAGAGGTTTACGTATTTCATCTCTTCAAATCTGATAAAACTCCATGAGAAAAGGAACTAAAGAGAAAAATATCAAACTTACAGATTATATTATTTTTCAACTTTATTCAAGAGGTCTCATGCAGTGGAAGCATTTCATTTATTTTATGGAAGACTCTTCATTCAATAAATACCCACTGAGAACTGTGTGCTGGACACTGTCCTAGAGAGGCACTAAAATAACAGCGGTGTATAGAAGTCCTGCCCTCCTGGGATTTACAATTTAGTAGGGGAGAAGGTGGCAAGTTAGCAGATCTTATCTAATAAAAGCGTAATATTGAAATTGACCGTTTCTTCGGGATGCATAAGCCACGCCCACCAGCCAATCAGAGTGGCTGTATGCAAATTAACCCAGCCAAGATGGAGGCCGGCAGTCACACAGCTGCTAGAGTAAACAGGCAGCTTCCATTGCAGCAGGAGTAAAACTGTTTGCCAGCCTCCTGTGCTTCTCTTGGCTCCAGGCAACAACATATTTGCAACATTGTCTCAATTATAGAAGCCTCGGAGGTGAAGCAAACAGCAGTCCTGCCTAGAGTCTACTAAGGCAACATTGTCTCAATTATAGAAGCCACAGAGCTGAAGCAGACAGGAGGCTTCGTTACCTGCCTAGGCCTTGGCTTAAAGGAACAGTGTATCAGTTATAGAAGATAAACAAACCTCAGAACCTGCTTCCAGCCAGCCTTGCTGGGACATTGGGTCAGTGGGAACTATGGGCAGCCTGAAAGCCAGAAAACACCCCTCAGCCTGTCACCCAGGCTGGCCACACCCCAATGGGATGAGGGACCCCACTGGGGGGCTTGGCCAGCCTGCAGACAGCCATCAGCCCCTCACCCAGGCTGGCCAGGTACCCCAGTAGGAACCCAAAATCTGAAGGGACTGTGAGCAGCCTGAAAATGCCCCTCAGTTCCTCACCCAGCCTGGCCAGCTACCCCAGTAGGGACCCAAAACCTGAAGGGACTGTGGGCAGCCTGAAAACCTGCAAACGGCCCTCAGCCCCTCACCCAGGCTGGCCATACCCCCGTGGGGTCAGGGTTCCCACTGGGGGGCTTGGCCAGCCGACAAAAAAGCCATCAGCCCTTCACCCAGGCTGGCCAGGAAAGCCAGCAGGTGGACATCTCCCGAGGGGTCCCAGACTATGAGAGGGCACAGGCTGGGCTGAGGGATCCCCCGGGTGCACAAATTTTTGTGCACCGGACCCCTAGTATTTTATAATCTAAACTAATAAAAGCGAAATATTAAAATTAACCGTTTCTCCGAGACAGGGTAAGCCACGCCCACCAGCCAATCAGAGCGGCTGTATGCAAATTAGCCCAGCCAACATGGCGGCC
>PVJC01038702.1:0-16637 GCA_004026665.1 Murina feae | reverse complement strand
CCCCACCCCAACGTCTCTGTCCTTGTTGCTGTAATTTGACAGTCTGTTTGATGTTGCTCTGCCTCTGAATCTATTTTTGTTCACCAGTTTATAATGGTTATTATTATCCATAGATGAGTGAGGACATGTGGTATTTTTCTTTCATTGACTGGCTTATTTCACTTAGCATTATGTTCTCCAGCTCCATCCATACGCCTGCTTTTTAATATTTTTAAAATTTATCACAAAATAACATACCTATATCCTAGCTACTTTGGCTCAGTGGATATAGCATTAGCATGTGGACTAAAGGGTCCCAGGTTCAATTCCAGTCAAGGGCACGTACCTGGGTTGCAGGCCTAATTCCCAGTCTTGGTCAAAGCTCCTGTGAGAGGCAACCAATTGATGAATCTACCTCACATTGATATTTCCTTATATGTCTCTCTCCCTCCCTTCTGCTATCTAAAAATCAATAGAATTAACAAGAAAAACCAATAAGAATTAACAACAACAAAACATGCTATGCATAATCCTTGGCTCTGCAATTCTGTCATCTATATTATATTGTCATGCTTCATCCATATTGTAGCATGTAATCATAGTTTATTATAGTCCATTCTCCTTTTTCTGTATATTTCATAGTTTTAACACAAGTTTCTTCAACTTTGGCAGGACAATTGATATTTGGGACTGGATAATTCTTTGCCATGTGTGTGTTTCTGATCTGTCTAATATATTTAAAACTATGCTTAATTTCCTCCTGAGCTAGTATAGTCTAAGGGACCTCAGCTTCTCTGTCTGATAAAGTAAATATAAGCTACATACTAGTCTTAACTCACATGATCTTAATGAAAGAAAGGTGGCCCCAGGTTAGAGAGCTCCAGGATGCCAAAACATTCCGTTTGGATATGTCATTAACTTTTTTATCTTCTGCCCTAGACGTTTGGCTCAGTGGCTAGAGTATTGGCCAGTGGACTAAAGGGTCCCAGGTTTGATTCTGGTCAAGGGAAAATTCCTAGATTGTAGGCTGGATCCCTGCCTTAGTCACGCACATGCAGGAGGCAACCAATTCATGTGTCTCTCTCACATCGCGGTTTTCCTCTCTGTGTCTCTCCCCCTTCCTTAGAGTCTCTCTAAAAATCAATAGGAAAATATCTGCAGGTGAGGATTAACAACAAAATTTTCTTCTTACCTGTAAGAAAGGCAATGAGGCTCTCAGCATTGTATGTACCAGCCTTGTAGGTTTATTAGTGGAGGATTGGGGATTAAATCTTAGAGCGTAGTCACACTTGTTTTTGCATCTCTTCAGAGATTCAGGCTTTTGCATAGCCCCAAACTTGTTCCTGTAAAAAACAGTGCCAGTGGTCTTGGCATTGACCTTGGCTTTTTTTCAGTAAGAAGACAGGTGTTTATTTTCCCAAAGCAAATAGAGCAGGTAAAGGCAAGGAGAAATCTCAAAGTATTCAGTTATAGGTCCATTCTACCCCATTCACAAAAACCACACACACTAGAAAGAAACTGTCCAGAACAGTTTGCCTTAGCTTGGATTCTATTTTATTCCCTTAATTTATTCAGTGCTGATCTTTTAGGAGAGAAACATCCATATGTATTACTTTATCTACATATGTAATCATCTGTGAAATAGGTATGAATTTTTACTTATTTTATTTATTACTCAATTGATAAAAACACTAAAATTTAGAGAAGTTAAAAAATTTACTTCATGTCACAGAGTTACTAATAGACTTAGCCTTAAAACAATCACATTTCTTGACCTTTAAGAGTCATGAATTTTTATCATTGATTTTCAGGAAGAAAGAAAAAGGAAAGAACAAATACCAGATTTGATTATTTCTGAGGCACACATTCTTTCACATATTAACATTTCTGAATGGGCCTCACAATCAACATATGCCAAAATTTAATCATCAGCCTTTTTCCATTCTTAGTGGTATATGATGAATGGAAAGTTGGATTTCATGAGATAAGAGATACTCTTTTATTTTTAAGCTATCTGTAAATTTTATTTTATTTTAAGCTATCTGTAAATGTTATTATAATAAAATGTGAAAATGGAAGGTTTGAATCACAGGAAATTTGGTGTAGTTTTGCATCTAAACAGTATAATCTGAGTTTTGGAAAGCAATGTTGAATAATCTTATATTTATAAACATATTGGCGTATGTATAAAGAAACAATGTGTAAAGTCATAACAATTCCAACAACGTTTCATGATATGCCAAACACTATATTTCCTTCCCACACAACGAAATTATTTTTATATGAAATACATTCTTTTGAAGAAATCTAAAAACTGTCACATATGAGCAGGATATTTTCATGTTGCACCACCAAGATACTTGTTCACGTATTAATAAGCAATTAGGAATACCCATTTCCACACTGAATTTGATTACTGAATGCCTCATGTAAGTATTTAACCTTTTATGACTGGTCTATTTCACTTAAGACATTATGTGATGTATGTTTCTAATTATACCTAGAAGTATTGTTATGTGAACCTATCAAGTATAGCACATATGTATCACATATTATATGGGATAGATGTGTTCCTTTGTCTCTCTGATTGTGCAGAGTTGATTTAACTTTTTTTTTTTAATCAGACTAGAATTTCCTTGGTATACTTGATTATACTTTAATTTAATTCATAGCCTTTAATCCTGGCATAGTTATTGGTACTTGCACAATAATTGTCTTGTGATAGAATGAATACATTCCTATCTTAAAATTCTTGATAGTCCAAAAATATTCAAAGTATATTTAAAGAACTCAACTTCACAGTCTATTCTGCTTTTTAGAAGCACTTTTTTCTCATGATGATTTCTAGAGATAAATATTGTAGAAAACATTTTTAAAAGCACTTAACTATTTGGGACAAAATGTTACATTTAATCTTCATAGGCTAATTTAGAGGAAATAGTAAACATATCTCTTAAAAGGTAAGACCAAAATCTGTACCTTACTGAGCTGCTCTTGATCCAGCATAAACTAGGGCAATAGGTGTTTTTTTAATCCATTGTATTTAACAGGAATTATAGTTAAGATGAACACATATTCGTAGAATCAAGAGTTTTAGATGAGTTCTGGGGACTTCTGCTCTCCTAATTTCCTTTTAAGTTAATTGTTTCAGAGTAGGCAAAACTAGACTGACAAGAATAACAATAAACTAAGTGATTGGATTATACAAATGAAATGACTTTACATCATCCTGGGATAGAGGATAAAATCAATATACCTACTGTATGTTTCTTTCATTTTCAGTTCATATTAATAATAATAACTTTCATGCGGGGCCTGGCATGGAACATAATGACTGCTGGAGTTAATGAATCAAAGAGCAACCCCTCCCAGGCAGTCATTAATTTCCAGGAATGCCTTATCCTATCCTTGCAATCTCTTCAATAAAACCTTGCAAGAGAATTCGAAGAGAAATGCTAGACCTGTACTTGTCATTATAGAACAAATGGCAGTTTCGATCCCAAATAAATCTCCAGAGAAACAAACAATTTGTGTGCACTTGTTCCGTTTCCTAAAACCCTGTGCAGCATTTACAAGTTTTCAACTGTCAATGCAGAGTGTATTTCTTCAGGATTCAATGCCAGTGGAATTGTCCTAAGGTGAAATGTCACCCAAAGTAAAATGAAGCAGCACTTTAAGGAACTAATTTGCAATATTAGTTTTTTGTGCCTATGAATAAATTCAAAAGGCCCTTAGGCCCGAAGAGCTGTACCGTAAGAGATATCTACACAAATAAAGTGGACCCACAATGTCTTTATTGACAAAGCCTTACTTATCTTGTTTACAACAGTTTTGTAAAGAATTTTGGCATGTGTTCCTAAAGACACTGCATCCATTGGTTTCATATTGCATGGATTTTCTCCTTCTAATTAACACCTCTTACTCCCTTTCCTCACTTTACCATTTTACTTACCTAAATGTTTAGGTTATCTAGGGACATGCTGAATCTTCTTTCTCCACTTGACAGTCCTAAGCCTTCTGCTACCTTCTATAGAATGAAGTCTTGCTCCAATCTTAACTGACTCTAAACTACTCCTCCTTCAGTGATTTCAATCTCATTAAATGCGCATAATCAACTATTATTCCCGAGAAGTCATTTTCAAAATTATCTTTTTTTTTTTTTTTTTTACTAAGCCTTGTCAATTCTACTCTCAGAATAACATCTCAACTTAATCCACTTTTTGTGAGTCAAGTAACCACTCCCTAAGCTGATGTGACATTGGCTGTTACGTGGATTGATGGGCAGCATAATTAACTTGTTTGTTATCAATCTTGCTCCCCTCTAATTGCCTTTTCCAGATAGTAATTAATGATCTTCCTAAAATGCAGGATCATGTTACCCTGCTACAGAAGACCTCCAAGGACATGGCATTCTCTTTTTAATACAGTTCATATTATTTCATAGGACTTTGCTGATCAATGAAAAAAAGAAATATGATGGATAATCTTTAACCGTTTAAAAGTCTTACCTTGATTTGTTGTGCTGAACAGACTCTACCTCCCTGGTATTCTTGTATACTAATCCCTTAAGTGTGGGCAAGACCAGTGCCTTGATTTTTACCAACAGAGTAAGATGACAAAAGTGACTGGATGCATGTGATTAAATGTGCCTATGTTGCAAAGACTGCAACATTTGTCTTGCTGGAAGATGCTCTTCTCTGTTTTGGCTTTAAAGAAACTAGATGCCGTGTTTTGAGCTGCCCTATCCATAGGGTCAGATGGCAAAGGGCAGAGAGTGGCCTCTGGCCTATAGCCAATAAGTAAAAGATCTCAATCCAGAGGCCTGCAGGAACCTAAATTCTATCAACAACCAGATGAACTTGGAATCAGATCGTTCGCACATGATGTAGGAAAGACTCAGATGAGAATCCAGTGTTGGAAGACATCTCGATTGCAGCCTTACAAGGACCCATGTCATGCTATGCCTACTTGCAGAGGCAAGGATGTAATAAATGTGCTGTTTTATGTTGCTAAATTTTTGGTAATTTATCATGCATAAATAGAAACTAATACATTCATTATAACTTGTAAAGAATCTACCACTGCTTAAAGAGTTCAAAGGAAATATTTTCAGTAAATATGTATAAGATATCAAAAATACAAGGCAAAAGATCATTTCTTATAGTCAAACACACATCTATACAAGCACACTTACAGAGAGCAAGACTATGATTTTTCATTTTAAAACTTCTTTAGCTAAGGATGGAGAAATGTGTTACACGAATGTGTAAAAAGATTAAGAATGAATGTGGATATAAAATAGTACTCTGAGGGGGAGGGGAAGGTAATTAGAATTAAAAGGAAAATAAAAAATTTGTCAAGTAGACAGAGTAGGAAGAAAATAAATAGGGAGCCCCAAGGGACATTTGAAGAAAAAGGAGCATTCACCCCAAGAGAGGGTAAAATAACAGAGATGGATAGTTCAGAGCCCTGGTTATTAATTCATATGTCAAACTATTCACAGTTGAGGGCATAGGAAACCGGCCCTGTGGCTGCCCAGAAACATAGGGCTGAAATTTAAGAGTTAAGTGTGTTACATTTTACAGGTAAGAAAACCAAAGCCCCAAAAGTTTAATTTGATTTCCCCAAAGCCGTACAGCTAACAGTTGGCAGAGCTAAAAGTCAATATCAATTTGGACTCACTTTCTATGCTATCTGTTTATTACCCTTATTTATATTAAATTTTAGAGTAATTGATTACATGGTTTGATTGATTTATCAAAACAACTACTTATTGTAGGCAAAATGCTATGTTAATACAACAGTTTCTGCTTTAAAACTAAAATGCTAATATGTGTATTTGAAATGACTTTTGTTCAGTGTTTTCAATCCTTCTGCCTTTTCAAAACAAATTCTTAAAGATTTACAAAGTGTTAAACCTCAACCTGATAAAAACATTAATTTCCAGGACCCTATACATTCTACATCAAGGCTTCTGTGGAGAAATGGGCAGCTTTAAACCTCGGACGTTAGGTTAACACACGATTGTGCAATTATCTCCTCATTGTGAAAACAGGGAAGGCTATCATGACAATTGATGAAAGAAGTCAACTAAAAGAACACATCCTGGTAAAACACAACAATTAGAGGAGTCATTCAACACTTTCTAAGGACTGAGACAGTCCAAAGGGTAATTTAGAACATCATCTAAACTATTTCAGTCCTGAGTGTCAGCAGTTAACTAGCTTAACTAGTGGCAATGAAAGACCCAAGATATGAATAGAGAAAATGGAAAAATAAAAAATAATACATTGGACTTTTATATCAGTCACTAGTTATTAACAACTCTTAAAGTTGTTTTTTGTTTGTTTGTTTGTTTGTTTTTTAGTGTTTTTTTATAACTAACTTCATGCTCCATGTTGTTCTTGAAAGTATTTGTGGATTTGGTTAACATTTACAGTTAGTTACAGATTAAGAAGAAGAGATTATCCTCTTTAATATGGGTGGATCTCACCCAGTCAATTGAATCTCTTAAGGGTAAAATTGAGGTTCAAAGGTGAAGAAGCAATTCTGCTTCAAGATTGCAGCATAAGAACGCTGCTTGAGTTTTGAGGCTTTTGGCTTTCCCTACAGATTTTGGACACAAGTGTGCAATGTCAACTCTTACCTGAATTCCCAGGTTTCCGATCCGCCCTACAAATTAACCATAACAATCATGAGAGCAAGTTCCTTAAAATAAACCTCAACATATATTTCAACTATACCTCTATATTATATCTATACTAGAGGGCCAGTGCACAAATTCGTGAAACTTGAAAGGAACTGTGGGCCATGAGGCTGAAGTAGGCACAGGGGTGGGTCTTGGCCCATCCTCTGTGCCCGCTCCCGGCCCTGTCCCCCAAGGCCCATGATCCCCTGTCTGCCTGCCTGCCTCTGCCACTCCCAAACGCTGATGCTGATGGTACCAGCCCCCCATGCACCCACTGATGTCACTGAGCAATTGGGGTTGGTGCCAGCAGCTGGTGTGAGCGGGGCCAGTGCTGTGAGTGGGTGTGAGAGGCTGCTGCTGCCTTGATCACCCCTCAGGAGCAGGGGGAGGTGGAGTCGCCACTCTCATCTGCTGATGGTGCCAAGTGATCAGGACTGGCATTGAGCACCAGCAATGGGTGTGAGTGGTGGCTCCAGTGCTGGCTGCAGATGTGAGTGGGGCTGACGCTGGCAGCAGGGGTGAATGCCAGGTGGGACCACAGCACACGAGAGCAAAGAATTTTCAATAATCACCAGAAGCTTTCCCTGATGACAGCAACTGGCACCCTTCCTTGTTCTGGTGCCCCTGCTCACCTGCTCTACCATCCCACTGTGGCCAACGCCCGCCATGTTCCACACACGCCTCTGGTGGTCAGTGCATGTCATAGCGACTGGTTGTTCAATTGTTCAGTTGTTCAGGTTGTTCCACCATTCGGTCTATTTGCATATTAGCCTTTTGTTATATAGGATATTTTATTGGTTCTGTTCCCCCCAGGGAAAAGAACCTTAATGCACAATGTGATATACATAACAAGTAGATCAATTTTCATTATCTAGAACTTGAAATAAAGCTGGACTTGACAAACATCTTTTAGAATCCTAATACCTTAAAGAGCTATATTGAGGAAGAGAAAGTACCCACAAAAGGAATCAAAATTCAGCACTCCTATATCATCTGTGTCACTAACTAGCTGTGTGACTTTTGCCGAGCTCCATCTAAGTATATTCATTAGTAAAATGACAAAATTAGGTTAGCTCTTCTCCACAGACTCTTTCTGCTCTAATACTATTTGCTATGCCTGACACTGGAGTTATTGCTACCATCTTTGATGTTAGACAATGTGTGTAACATGACCTACCCAATGACCGTGGGATTTAGGAATTTAGAAAAAGCTGCATGAAAACTAAAACTAAGCTTACTTTCTAGAATTTAATCAAAATGATATCATTTTAGTTTTTCTTTATGTTGATGTAGATAGAATATTAGTAATAATTATAATAAAAGCAAAGTGAGACACTACAGTATATAGATGCCACCATTGACATTTATCAAGATGATATAAATTATATATTCTAATGCATTGGACTGATTCATAGGAAGGAAAATTACAAAATTGAATGTCCTGGTGATGGAAGCTATAAACATATGTCTTCATGTGAAATCATATTCTTAGAGTGAATCTAATGAGACTACAAGTCCTGACTAAATGGGCCACGACTTTCTGTATTATACTACTCACTGTGACTGTCTTAGTGCTAATAGTTCTGTGGTTTGAAGTGTGGTCCCTGGACCAGCAGCATCAGCATCAACTGGGAACTTGTTGTACATATAAATTCTTGGGTCCCTCCCCAGACCTACTGAATCAGAAACTGTGGGGATGGAGCCCAGCAATCCATGTTTTCTGATTATGCTAGTGTTTGAGAACCATGCTGTAGATTAACACAGTGAATTGCACCCAAATCCACTTCACCTACAAAAAGTCTTCTATTAAACATCAACAGTAACATATTTTACTATTCTTCCTATGCATCTGAAGGTAAAACCTCATATAACAGAATGAGCTAATAATCAAACAAACAAACAAACAAACAAACAAAATAATTAAGTGAAAGAATTCCAAAATGTGCAATTGGAAAGCAATGTTTTCTTCTTTCTTTCTTTTCCTTCCTTCCTTCTCCCCCTTCCCTCCCTCCTTCCCTTCCTCCCTCCCTCCTTTCCTTCCTTTCTTTCTTTGTTTCCTTCCTTCCTTTCCTTGGTTGCAAACTGTGTTTGCAGTAAGACATGTGGTGAAATGGAGGTTCCTTTTCTTGTGATCTTCGATGATTTAAGTTGTTTGATATTTATTCATCTCAGACTTCCAGAGGTAGCTAGAATGAAATCAAACCATTACAGACATCTTCAGTCACTGCAGAATCTAATAGATATAATTCCAATTTTCCATTTTGCTCTTTATCTATAAACTAGAGGCCCAACACATGAAGATTCATGCAAGAATGGGCCTTCCTTCCCCTGGCTGCCAGCACCACCATTGTTCTGGCCAGAGCTGCCTTTCTGCCTTCACTCTGGCCCAGAGCTGCCTTTCCACCTTCCCATGCTGCCCAGAGGCCTAGAGCAGCTGGGTGGGATGATATAAGTGTCCTGCTCTGCCCCTGGGCACTTGGTGCCTGTGTATGCAAATTAATCCCCATCTTTGCTGGGTTAATTTGCATACTCACTCCCAATTGGCTAGTGGGCATCTCAAAGGTATGGTCAATTTGCATCTTTCTCTTTTATTAGTGTAGATAACTTCATTAGCAACCCACTAGTTCAAATGCTTAGCAGTAGGGGTTGAGAAGAAGGCTTTTATTAAATCCAAATTCAAGCAAATGTTTGGTAGTTGAAATCAGTGCTGGGAAAAAAATAGAGATGAAAGTCCATTTGGTATCTTCTTTAAAATTAACCAGAAGTAATGGTATGTCTAGAGAAAAAAATAGTATAAATACATATCACTAATCTTATACCTCACAATTATACAACCATTTGACTCCACTTGTTATTGATTTCCTATTTTAGGTACAGGAGACAATTTTGAAGAGATCAGAAGTATTACCACATACCAAAGATAATGCATCAAGCCCTTGATTCACAATCTTTAATGTTTTCAAACAATCCATAATTAAAAGTTCACCTACCTTCGAGTCTAGAAATCATTTCATAATGCAAACTTAATTGGCTGTTATTAGCAGGACCAGATTAAGGAGCTTGTTGTGGCCATGATGAGTTTATCTATTATGCTCATAATTAGGACTCCCACAGCCAACCAACCCAGAAGGGCTCAAAGCTCAAAGCAAACCCCTGTTACAAAGAGCCACTTACACATTCTTCAATCATCAGGTTGCTATTCCTGCAGCCACCAAGAGTCACCCCCCGTCCCTTTCCTCTTTATATTTTTAATCTACCATGTGGATTAATTTGCTTTTTGAAAACCTCAAGGGGCTAAAGGCTTTTGTGCATGGGTATGTTTGCTTTTCCCAGAAGAATGGCAATTGCTATGATAATTTGAAGCTAAGGAATTGGGGGCTGGGAACTGGAATTACTGTGCTCTTTTCCTCAGACATTGAGAAACTAGGTGGTCTTCTGAAATGTTGGTTTTTGAGGATATGTTCTTCCACTGTATCATTATTGTTGTTTTTATCATGATTGTTATTGGGATTTAAAGCAACTTTATTTCTACATCCATATATTTCACAACTTCTTTCTTTCTTCTTTTAACCTTTCTCTGGAAATAGATAAAACCTATTCTAGTTCTGTATTCCAGTGAGAAGTTAGAATATGTATCTGGTCAAAGTCATATATTTTAGGAAATAGTTCATATGGAATAGCTAGAAAAACTGTGAGAATCTATTTGAAAGTTATTCTAACACCTTCAAAGACTGCTTTAAACAGCTGCATTAAGGTTTATACTTGCTTAATTAAATGATGCACATAGTGATAGTGGGTATATATTTACCCCCAAATTAGAGATATTAAAGATATCATCATGCATACGTTAGGCTATAACACAGCTCAATTAAATCACTGTCTCCATCAGGACACTCAGGCATCAGTATTTTTATTTATTTTCTGTCCATTGCTTTGCAGAGAAAGTGGAAAGGAAGGAGAGAGAGGGAGAGAGATAGAGAAATATCAATGTGAGTGAGACATGAATTGTTTGCCTCCCATATGCGCCCCGATCAACAGGGGTTAGGGATGGAACCTGCAACCTGCAACCCAGGTACATTCCTTGACCTGAAATAAAACCCGTGACCCTTCAGTACATGGGAAGACACTCTAACCACCCAGCACACTGGCCAGAGCTAGACATCAGTATTTGTCAAAGCTTTCCATGGCAGAACCACTACAGAGGGATTCCACTTTAATTCCTTAAAGATGAATAGAACACAGGATCTGGTTAGGATGTACTTAGCTTCTGTAATCTATTTTATTCTTAAGGACAATTTCTTGGATTGTTCTAAAAATTAATTATCTTTGTCTACTTATTGGGATCGGGACCAATCTATCAAAACATGGGAAAGAGGCATGGAAGCTTAACTCAGGGTTCTTCTGCAGATTGTGTCACTCTTATCCCATTTTATAGGGGTCAGATTTCCTCACCTGGGAAAAGATCTTAGAGAAGTTATGTCACTTTTTATCTCTATGGCTTTAGACAAGTATCTTAATCAATCAAATGAGGATAATAGTAACACCTGCTTCATAGTGTTGGTGGTTTGGAAATAACTCTTATAAGACAATTAGCACAGAAAAAGTATAAAATAAAAACTCTACAGAGTTTAGCTATTATTATCAACACTAGAGGCCCAGTGCCTGAAATTTCTGCATGGCGGAGGGGGGGGGGGGCGGCCCTCAGCCGGATGTTTAGGCTTGTGGGGCTTAGGCCTAAACCAATAGTTGAACATCCTCCTTGCAAATCCGGGACACTGTGTGCAGCAGTGGCCATACTTTTCATACAGGTCAAAGGCATCTTGTATGGGGAGCTACATTTTTTTTACCCTGATTATATAAAGTAGTACATAACATGATCCTTCTGAGGCAGCAGTACAATTTTCCCATCTTACAAGTTGAAAAACTGAAGCAGAGAGAAGTTAAGTAATTGGCTTTGTCACATAATTATAAGGTCAGAATCAGGGATGACCACAAAAAGTGCAAGCCAGAGTCCATGCATGTCACCACTGCACTATCTTGTTTTTCCAGTGTTAGAGTAGCCTTGCCAGGTTTTAATTTTTAAATCTAAAAGAGTGTTCCCAATATATAGGGTAGGGTCCCTAGGCCTGGCTGGTGATCAGGGCTCATCTGTGGGGCGACTGGCAGGTGGGGCAATCAGAGGGCCCACTGGCACCCACCTTGGCAGTTCCTTCATTGTTAACCACTGGGGCAGTTCCTGCATTCAGTGTCTGCCCCCTGGTGGTCACTGTACATCATAGCGACTGGTCATTCCACCGGTCATTCCACCAGTCATTCCACTGTTCGGTCAATTTACATGTTAGGGTTTTATTATGTAGGATGAATCCAATCCAGGCATTTTGGATGTGGTAACAAACACAGAATGTGTTTTTATGCTTTGATTCCAGCTACTGAATTACTGTTATTATTAGTTTAACTTGTCAGAAAAATGCATTAGGACATTTCATCATGAGATATAAAAAATATAAAGTAAGTTTCTTTCTCACAGGACAGTAGCTCTGGAAACATGATCATTTGCTTTATATTTCAGATATTGATATTTCATAAGGTGTTTTTTTGGAGTATTCCTTTTCACCAAAGTAAATTATCTTAAAGTAAATTATCTTACGAAGAATAGATTTGGGGTTTTCTAAACAGAATTTTCCAGGAGGGACAAGATGGAGACTTCTGACTTGCCTAGTGTTCATTTTAACTTAATAGGATTTCAGTAAGGAAGTTTGATGTCTCCACATTCACCCTTTGAGCAGTAAAAAACAAACAAAGCAGTACAACAGTACCTCATCTTAAAGTAGTTTTAAAAATTACACATTCTAGATTTAAATATTCATCAAGCCACTTCCTCTTCATAAACATGAAATAAAAATGCCCCAGTGCTGTCACATTAAATCTGATAATCTAGGAGGAAAAAAAAGAGTAAGATTATTAAAAAAACAAAAACATGAAAAAGGAGCTCTCAGAAAAGCATTTGTGCAGCTAATTAAACTCCAGCTTGGAAAAGGGAGTCCACCCTATAGTATTTTAAATTTCATCAAAGGCTAATTTTATCACTTAAGAGGACTCACATTTAACCTAACTATCTTCAAAAACCTTATAAATTATTTTATTTATTTGGGTATTTATAATGACTACCAAATAAAATATAGGTGTTTAGTTAAATTTGTAATTTAGACAAATAAGAAATAATTTTTTGGTATTAGTATGTCCCAAGTATTGCATAGTATACATTTTGCTATGCAAAAGCTTTTTATGTTGACGTTTTCTGTCAGAATGACTATCATCAACAAATCAACAAACAACAAGTGCTGGTGAGGATGTGGAGAAAAAGGAAACCTCCTGCAGTGCTGGTGGGAATGCAGACTGGTGCAGCCACTGTGGAGAACAGTATGGAGTTTCCTCAAAAAATTAAAAATGGAACTCCCATTTGACCCAGTGATCCCACTTCTAGGAATATATCCCAAGAAACTAGAAACACGAATCGGAAAGGATATATGCACCCCTATGTTCATAGAAACACAATTCACCATAGCTAAGATTTGGAAACAGCCTAAGTGCCCATCAATAGATGAGTGGTTAAAAACTGTGGTACATCTACACAATAGAATACTATGCTGTGGTAAAAAAGAAGGAATTCTTACCATTTGCAACAGCATGGATGGAACTGGAGAGCATTATGCTAAGTGAAATAAGCCAGTCAGAGAAAGATAAATATCACATGATCTCTCTCATTTGTGGAATATAATGAACAATATAAACTGATGAACAAAAACAGATCCAGAGACAGAGAAACACCAATCAGACAGTTAAACCACAGAGGGAAGGTAGGGGAGGGTGGGGATAAGGGGGAGAGATCAACCAAAGGACTTATATGCTAGCATATAGGCCTAACCAATGGACACAGACACCAGGGGTGTGAGGGCATAAGGACACATATGTAATAACTTAATTAAAAAAACATTAACAAAATAAATAAATTGTAGCTCAGCTGGCGTGGCTCAGTGGTTGAGTGTTGACCTATGAACCAGAAGGTCACAGTTCAATTCCTGGTCAGGACACATGCTAGGGTTCCCGGCTTGATCCCCAGTGTGGGGCATGCAAGAGGCACCAGATTGATTAATGACTTTCTCTCATCATTGATGTTTGTATCTCTCCCTTTCCCTTCTTCTCTGAAATCAATAGAAATATATATATATATATATATATATATATATATATATATATATATATATTTTAAAATTGTACAGGAAAAGAGGAAATCAATCACAACTCTTAGATATGCCACAAAATAGATCACAAATATAAAAATCAGTGACAAATGACAGAAAACACATATATTTAGAACTCTAAAAGGATATGAGTGGGCAGTTAAGTTAAAGTTATAGAATGTTAGTTCAGTGAAGACACATTAAGAGAAAGCCAGAAATTTGGTCATAAATTCAAATGTCTTCAGATTAAAATATAACATCTTATTTTTTGACACACAAGGAAAATCATATACACTTGGACGTATTAATGCAATAAACATAATAAACATAAAAGAAACAGAAAATAATAAAAATGCTACAAAAGAATTATTTCTGACTTTTGAGGAATGGATTCTTTTTTCCTTTTTCCAGTATATAGTGAAAAATTGCTATAATATTATTAAACTTTAAAAATATAATACATAAAGAAAATTAAAATAGAATTATATAAAATTAGCATTCTTGAGTACACAATTATTAAATAATTTTGAGTAAAAATTCTTGACTACAAGTAAATTATTAAATAATTTTTTAAATGGGAGAAAAATAAACTATTCTTACAAAAGAAGTCTGAATAATATGTGAGTGATCTCTTTAAAAATGTAAACTTTCACTCTTGAGTTTAGGCTGACATTGATTTACTTCCAACTTATTAGAAACTTCTTTTTCTACCATATTTTGCTTCACTTATAATATGCACTATATAGGACAGTTCCATTCCTCTACTTCATGTGTTGTCTCCTTACAAAGATGGTAATGTCTTGGTGACAGGAAACAGTTTTATACTTCCTTACAGATTCTATTGTATCTGACACAATAGCTCGTCATAGATTTTTTTTTTCCAAATTGTGTATCAATTCTCTGTGGAAATAGATGCCTCTATAATTGCTGAAGTCCTCTGAGACTTCTGAGTTAGGATAATAAAAAAACAAAACAAAATAGTTTCTATCCAATTAACATTTTCCCAAACACTCAATGAATATATTTTAACACAGGTTTCCAGTCACTGACAGGACAATAAACCATATTTACCTCCCACTAAGATATGAAACTTTAGAAATCTCTGAGGTAAATAAGTACCCAAATCCAAGTGCAAATTTCTCCAGTACAAACAGTTCAAGCTTCTATTGATTTAAATATAAGTTTATGTAACCACTCAAGGGCGGCCTGTTGGGGGAACAAGTCTTGACTGAATTGAGCTAATTCATCATAACACTGACTAACACTCACTCACATTGTACCGAAGCAGAAAAGGAGTTTCAGGAAGATTTTAGGCAAAGGTGTCTTCGTATTTTATATGAAATTATTGTGTTTCATTTCTCCCAGAGAGAACATAATTCCGTAGCATTTATCTTAGTGCTGTTGATTTTATTAAAAATCAAAGTATGGCTTTAGAGCTTTTCAGCTGTTGATTGCTAAGATTTATTAGGATGCAATGTTCAACTGTTCCCAGATCCAGTGTCAGGCCTTGGAAATTGTCCTACGTGGAATTATCTGCATGCTACATAGTTTCTTTTAATCTCTGTGGCCCACTGGGTTCACTTTGAAATTAAAGGAGTCTTGGAACTTGCATCCACTCTGTGGCTGTGGAAACTGACTCAGACACCAGACCCAAAGAGGAAGGTCATCATTGTGTTTCTTGGATACTGGGTTTTTGGTTACCAGAGGCTTCGGGAAAAAGAATAAAGCGATCTTTTGCTTTGAATTTGTTTCAAATTTAGTAAGTGAATTTAGTTTCATAATACAATTATTAAATCTAAAATTGAAATTGGTCTTATTTTTATTCCCAGGGAAACCAAATACTTTTATTACCATTTATTATTTAGCAGAATTACAAACCTCTTTGACGGAGTCTTTCAACAAAGAGCCTTAGGGAATAGAGGGATAGATAAACACACACACAAAAAGAAAACCAAACATGTGTCAAATAAGCAAGGGAAGATGTTTTAGGACAACACTTGCTAAAATACATGCCTATTTATCTTATGTGGGTGGCAGCTATTTTTTTCAAAAAATATTTTTTTCAACAGTAGAATCATATAATCCATTATTATGAGAGCACAAGTTCATTGGACCTAAGGCTGTGCACCAATTAGAATATGACTTGGACCATGAATGTAGTGTTACCTGCGTTTACTTTCTGTCTCCTAATCTAAATCAAGTTGTGAAGAAATTAGGGTGTGAGAATGATAGAGATATGGCTTTGTGGGTGATCTTCTTTTCCTCCACTGCAGCTAAAATATGGAGAATCAAAAATAATGTTAAGGAAGTAGAAAAAAAAAACCTATGTTCAAAGAGGTTGAGGTGGTAGCAAATCTCTACTCCATTGATGTAATTTTTCTAATATTTTATGTTATTCACAACAGCTCACTAGTAAATCTCAAGTAAAGCCAGGTTCTTCATCCAATGAAGAACTCTTGACTATACTCAGTGATAGACCCAGTGTTCAGGATCCCCAATAACCCACCAGGAAGGAGCAGAGCCTGATGCAAAAAACATAGAGCCTTTATTTGAGCTAGCTCAAGCTCAGTCTCCCACACTCAATGAAACAGTGGTGGGACGGAGGGAAAGAGAGAGCCAGGAGAGAACAAAGAATTTATAGGGGGGTCTGGGTTGTGGACAGGGGTAGCGCTCGTGGCCCCTGGCGATTGATCAGGGGTCCGGGTCAGGGGTCTGGTTACACAGGGGGG
>PVJC01038701.1:0-16633 GCA_004026665.1 Murina feae | reverse complement strand
CAGATAAAGAAACCACCCCCATTTCATCTCCATTTTCAGAAGCTGCTGACAATCCTGATCCCACAGAACCCCGCCATCCTCGTGGTGAGTAACTGGTAGTCTTTTTTATTAATGTAAGAGCCCATTTATTGGGTAAATGACAGATACAAGAAGTAGGTCCTAGTAGAAAGGAGCTTAGGAAACAAGTTATGGAAGAAAAACTAGGGCCCCTGGAGTTTGCCAGTGAGGAAGCTAATGGTAATGTGCTGGCAGGGGAAGCGGGAAGGAAAAGGGAGATGGAGAGGGAAGAGGATGGCACAGGTTGGCTCTCTGGATGGAGAGCACCAACTAGTAGTATCTGCAGAAGGAGCAGGAAAGTGAAGGATGATTAGGTGCAAAGGGAACGAGGGAGAAAGAAGCTTAAGTGCCCATAGAATATCAGGGAGGCCATTCCCCATCAGCTGAGTCCATAGTTTGCAGAGGGACGTCTTAAAGAAGGACCAGGCAGGGCTCCCATGGAGGAGACTGAACGCTCCCCACCCAGTCCCCACCCCTGCCTTTCATGACCCAGAATTCCTTAACCCAATCACCACAGGGCTCATAACGACGAGAGGAAAGAAGGCAGATATTGCTTATGCAGAGGGTGGCTGGGCAGAGACCTCCCAGATCCAGGAGAATGGAGACATGAGCTCAGGTGGAAGGCACTGTCCTGTGAGGGGCTTTGGCTCCTTCTGTGACCTTTGTCCTTTCTCTCTCAGAACCTGCTAGTTGAAGTGTGTCCCCCCAGAACCAAGTCCGGTTCAGCCTGGCTGGCCTGGTTCTCTTGGTCCTGGTGGTCCTGGTGGCTGAGGCCTGCTACAGCCACAAGACATCCTTCTCTGGACTCAGATCAGCTTCTTACCTGAGCGTCACGACAAACACTGAGGACACTCGTGGCATCTAAGGACAGTGTTGACCTGATGGGCAGGTGAGCAGAGGAAACGAGGTGCTAGTTGTGTTGCCTACCAGATGATGGGGTGTGTCCGTCTCCCACAGAATCTGTCACAATATCCCAGCATTGCAGTGAATTAAAGCAGTAATGATGGATCTCTTGGAGGTCTGAAGAGCAAATGCCTAAAATGTGCCCACTGGCCTGCATGGTAGTTGTTTGTTTTTTTTAACTTATCTATTATTTTGGAAACACTACAGATGTTCCTTTCTTTTCCCCATGGACTCCCTCCAACCTGCTCCCATGCCCCCACCCAGGCCTTCACTGCATTATAATCTGTGTCCATAGGGTTTACACATGTGCATGTAAGTTCTCTGGTTCATCTCTTCCTGATCCCTCACCCCTTTCGTCTGAGACTCATCATTATGTTCCATGCGTCTGTCTCTGGATCAATTTTGTTCATCTCTTCATTTTGTTCATTAGATTCTACCTGTGAGTGAGATGAGTGGTAATTCTCTGACTGGCTGAGTTCACTCACCATGAAAAATTAAAAATGAACCTTCCATTGGAGCCAGTGATCCCACTCCTAGGAATATATCCTAAGAAACCCTATATATCAGCCAGAAAGAATATATGCACCCTATGTTCATAGCAGTGTTATTTGCAATAGCTAATATCTGCAATCAGCCCAGGTGCCCATCAGTAGGTGAGTGGATACAAAAGTTGTGGTCCATTCACGCAATGGGATACTATGCAGCTTTAAAAAAAGTAGGATCTAGACTATTTTTCATTAAATTTATTGGGGTGACATCACTTAACAAGATTATATAGGTTTCAAATGTACAGTTCTATGATACATGATCTGCATATTGCATTGTATACTCCTCAGCCATGGGAGCAGATGAAATACTGCCCTTTGTGGCCGCATGAATGGACCTTGAGAATATCGTGCTAAGTGAAATGAGTCAGTCGGGAAAAGCTAAAAACAGCATGATTTCACTAACAGGTGGGAAAATAAACTGGAACTCATAGACTCAGACAACAGTATAGTAGTTTCCAAAGAGAAGGGAATGGAGGGGTAGTAAAGGGTAAAGGGGAACACGCAGCCTGCGTCACTGGGTGGTTGAGCATTAACCTATGAACCAGGAGGTCATGGTGCAATTCCTGGTCAGGGCACATGCTCCCCCTTTGTAGGCTCGATCCCCAGAATGGGGCATGCAGAAGGCACTCAATCAATAATTCTCTCTCATCACTAATGTTTCTACTTCTCTCTTCCTCCCCTTCTCTGAAATCAATAAAAACATATTTTTTAAAAACAATAACAACAAAAGGGTGAAGAGAAGCTGGCACGCGAATAAACCTCTTTCCTTTTACCAGCAAAAATAAAGGAACTAAGGGGTGACAAACCCAGCAAAATTACCTTACATAGGTTCATCCCTTTCACCCACCAACAGCGTCAGTGCTAACAGCATGGTGGCAGCATGCCCAGCAAACAAAGAACTAATAATGATGTCATTGCCTCCCTAGGAGGCCCTGCTCTGGGCCACATGCACACACTGTGACTATAGCTCTGCAGAAGAACAGAATTATGGACCCATTTTTTACATGAACGGGAGGAAGCTCTGCATTTAGTAGCAGGAGCCATGTGCTCACAGAGTATTCAGAGCCAATCTCAGATTGGGAACTACTGCTGTCCTGTTCTTCACCTGTGATCCCCAGTACCGCTCACTTCATACAGAAAGATTAAATGCCCATGAGGAATCTGGGAAAGAAAACAGGAACTGAGCTGGGCTAATGGAGGTTTGCAGTTCAGATGACTGACATCATGATCAGCTACCTCTGGGAGACTTTAGCTGAAGACATTGTGAAATGCCTTCTCTGGGGGTGGGAACCAAGGCCCTCCCACCACGTCCTGTTGGTTGGTGTGACTCTCATAGAAGTCTGTTCCACTTAAAGGCAGCATTGCTGGGGCCAACGGGCCAGAGAGGACCCAGAATCATGGCGGTGGTTCTTCCCACTCTGCTCTATCTTGGTGAGTCCAGACAGAAGGATAGGGGTACAAGTACATGGCTACCAGGGCAGGTCAGAGGTTCCATAAGGCTGGCTGTTCTCCAATGTGAATGAGCAAACAAAACAGGAAGAGACTCACAGACACAGAGAACAGACTGATGGTAGCCAGAGGAGAGTGTATGGGGACTGGGTGTAAAGGAGAAGGGACTGAGAAATAGAGATTGGGACTTACAGAATCCTCATGGGGGTGTGGAGTACAGCATAGAAAATAGAGCCAATAGTATTGTAACCAGTATGTACGGTGCCGGGAGGGTACTGGACATAACAAAGGAAATCACTTCATAATGTATATGATTAACCACAAGGCTGTACACCTGAAACTAACATAAAATAATATTGAATGTAAACTGTAATTGAAAATATTAAAAATTTTTAAAGGCTGGGTTGTTCTCACCCAATGTTTCCTTCCAGGGTTGCATCTAGCCCAGAGCACTCAGGCTGTGATCGGTGAGTCTCCTTTTAGTGTTAAAGGACTGAGTAGAGTTTGACCGGATATAAGCTGCCTTGAGGCTGGGTCTTGGCATTTAAAGTCATGGCTGTAACGAGGAGGAAGTGGCATTTAGAATTCTGGCTGTAAAGGGGAGGGAGTGGAGGGTGGCATCAGAAATTTATACACCTGTAAACTTATTACCTGTTTTTCTAGAATATCTCCCCCCACCTGTTATCACAGCTCGGCCTGGATCCATGGTTCTGTATAATGAACCAGTGGCCATCCTGTGCCAAGGGCCTCCAGACGCTGAAGACTATGAGATACATAAACTGGAAGAACCTGAGCCCACGAACGGAAGGAAATTACTGTCGGCTGGGAAGACCAGCACTTTATCTATCCAAGAGATGGAACCATACCGGACAGGACTGTACCGCTGTTCCTACAGAATTGCAGGACACCAGTCCCAGCTCAGTAACCTCCTCCATCTGGCGATGACGGGTGAGTGGGACCCAGGCAGCAAGGCTGGGAGGGACCTCTTTGCAGAGGGAGAACCAGGCTTTGAGATACGGAGCAGGAAGCAGCAAAGCCGTCACCTCTAGGAAGGCATCAGGGATGATGCAGAGACAGAGTCCCTCAGGGCGGGAAACGGAAGGGATAGAAGCCAGAGCCACATCTGCTGCTGGGTACGGGAAGGCACAGCACATAAACGTGGCCTCTCCTTTATCAGCAAACTTCCTTCTTTCTCAGGAAATTATGACAAACCCTCACTCTCGAGCATGAGCGGCACGGTGGTGGCTTCAGGAGACAAGGTGAAGTTACAGTGTTTCTCCAGAATCAGATTTCAAGCATTTATTCTCACCAAAGAAGATGCACCTCAGTTCACCCAGAGACAGAGCTCCACAGCCCAGGACAATGGACGGCAGACCACCTTCCACATGGACCGTGTCACGTCCACACAGGCAGGGACCTACAGATGCTACGGTGCCTTCAGCAAAGACCCATATGTGTGGTCTCACCCCAGTGACCCATTGGAGCTTGTGGTCAGAGGTGAGGAAGGCAATCCATCCCCACCTCCCCTTCAGGAGATGACACTGTCCCTTAGGGAGTGACTGGAAGAAAGAGAAGAGTGTGGCGAGAAGCCCTTGGGAACACCATCTGCTTCCACAAAAGCCACGAGCACCTCACCCGCACACACCACACAGGCCTCCTAGGAATAGCAAGGGGAAACCCTTTTTGAAGTATATGATTCTCTAACCACTAGGCTGTACACCTGAAAACAATGCAAAGTGACCATGAATTGTCACCTGTAATTGAAAATTGAAAAATTTTTAAAACCTGAGCTGTTCCCAGCCAATGTTCCCTTCCAGGGTTGTATCCAGCCCAGAGCAGTCAGGCTCAGAATGCTGAGTCTCCTCTTAATGTTCAAGGATTGAGTAGAGTTTGACCAGATATCAGCTCACTTGGGGGCTGGGAAGAGGGGTCTTGGCATTTAAACTAGCGGCTGTAAAGAGGAGGAAGGGCGTGAGACACAGACATACCTGTACATTTATTACCTGTTTTTCTAGGATATCTCCCCCCACCTGTTATCACAGCTCTGCCTGGATCCATGGTTCTATACAATGAACCAGTGGCCATCCTGTGCCAAGGGCCTCCAGATGCTGAAGCCTATGAGATATATAAAGTGGAAGAACCTGAGCCTAGAGATGGAAAGAAATTACTGGTGGTTGAGAAGGCCAACACTTCATCTATCCAAGAGATGAAACCATACCGGACAGGATTGTACCGCTGTTCTTATAAGAGGGGAGGACACTGGTCCCCACTCAGTAACCTCCTGCATCTGGTGATGATGGGTGAGTGGGACCCAGGCAGCAGGGCTGGGAGGGATCACTTTGCAGAGGGAGAACCAGGCTCTGAGACATGGAGCAGGAAGCAGCAAAGCCTTTATGTCTAGGAAGGAATGAGGGATGATGCACAGGTACATTCCCTCAGTGGGGGACACGGAGAGGATAGAAACCAGAGCCACATCTGCTCCTGAGAACAAGAAGGGACAGTTCATGGACGTGGCTTCCCATTTATCAGCAAACTTCCTTCTTTCTCAGGAACTTATGACAAACCCTCACTCTCGAGCATGAGACGCACGGTGGTGGCTTCCGGAGACAAGGTGACGTTACAGTGTTTCTCCAGAATCAGATTTCAAGCATTTATTCTCACCAAACAAGATGCACCTCAGTTTACCCAGAGACAGAGCTCCACAGCCCAGGACAATGGACGGCAGACCACCTTCAACATGGACTATATCACGTCCACACAGGCAGGGACCTACCGATGCTACGGTGCCTTCAGCGAATACCCCTATGTGTGGTCTCACCCCAGTGACCCATTGGAGCTTGTGGTCAGAGGTAAGGAAGCTGGTCCATCCTCACGTCCCCTTCTGGAGATGACACTGTCCACTTAGAGCAGTGACTGGTGGGAAGCCGTGTCCACACCATCAGCTTCCGTCCTCACCACTCACCCACCATGCAGGCCTCTGACACATGCCCAGGGGCTTGGAGAGCCTGTAGATCGTTGTGACTCTGGGGAGACAGAGCCTGAGCTCAAATAAAGAAACCACACCCATTTCATCCCCATTTGCAGAAGCTGCTGACAATCCTGATCCCACAGAACCCCGCCATCCTCGTGGTGATTAACTGGTAGTGCTTTTATTTTAACTGAAAGGAGACCATTTGCTGGGTAAATGACAGAGGTAGAAGAAGTAAGTCCTAGAAGAAAGGTCTTAGGAATCAAGTTATGGAGGAAAATCAAGGGCCCCTGGAGTTTGCCAGTGAGGAAGCTAAAGGTAATGTGCTGGCAGGGGAAGCGGGAAGGAAAAGGGAGATACAGAGGGAAGAGGATGGCACAGGTGGGCTCTCTGGATGGATAGAACCAACTGGTAGTCTTTGCAGAAGGAGCAGGAAGGTGAAGGATGATTAGGTGCAAAGGGAACAAGGAGAGAGAAGCTTCAACTAAAGACACAAGGAATATCAAGGAGGCCATTCCCCGTCAGCTGAGTGAATAGTTTGCAGAGGGGCATCCCAAAGAAGGACCAGGCAGGGCTCCCATGGAGAAGACTGAACGCTCCCCATCCAGTCCCCACCCCTGCCTTTCATGACCCAGAATTCCTTAACCCAATCACCACAGGGCTCATAATGATGAGAGGAAAGAAGGCAGATATTGCTTATGCAGAGGGTGGCTGGGCAGAGACCTCCCAGATCCAGGAGACTGGAGACATGAGCTCAGAGGGAGGGCACTGTCCTGAGAGGGGCTTTGGCTCCTTCTGTTACCTCTGTCCTTTCTCTCTCAGGACCTGCTGGTTGGAGTGTGTCCCCCCAGAACCAAGTCCGGCTGAGCCTGGCTGGCCTGGTTCTCTTGGTCCTGGTGGTCCTGGTGGTGGAAGCCTGCTACAGCCACAAATCGTCCTTCTCTGGACTCAGATCACCTCCTTAGCTGACAAACACTGAGGACACTCGTGGCATCTAAGAAGAGTGTTGACCTGAGGGGCAGGTGACCAGAGGAAACCAGGTGCTGGCTGTGTTGTCTGCTAGATGATGGGGTGTGTCCGTCTCCTGTAGAATCTGTCACAATATCCCAACATCGCAGTGAATTGAAGCAGGACTAATGGATCTCTTGGAGGTCTGAAGAGCAAATGCCTAAAATGTGTCCACTGGCCTGCATGGTAGTTGTTGTTTTTTAACTTATCTTTTATTGTTGGGAACATGACAGATGTTCCTTTCTTTTCCCCATGGACCCCCTCCAATCTGCACCCATGCCCTCACCCAGGCCTTCACTGCATTATAATCTGTGTCCATAGTGTTTACACATGTGCATGTAAGTTCTCTGGTTCATCTCTTCCCGACCCTTCACCTCTTTCGCCTGAGACTCATCAGTATGTTTCATGGTTCTATGTCTCTGGATCAATTTTTTTCATCACTTTATTTTGTTCATTAGATTCTTCCTGTGAGTGAGATCAGTGGTAATTATGTTTCTATGACTGGCTTAGTTCACTCACCATGAAAAATTTAAAATGAACCTTCCATTTGACCCAGTGATCCCACTCCTAGGAATATATCCTAAGAAACCCTATATAATATATCAGCCAGAAAGAATATATGCACCCTATGTTCATAGCAGTGTTATTTACAATAGCTAATATCTGCAATCAGCCCAGGTGCCCATCAGTTGATGAATGGATACAAAAGTTGTGGTACATTCACACAATGGGATACTCTGCAGCTTTGAGAAAAAGAAGGATCTAGGCTATTTTTCATTAAATTTACTGGGGTGACATCGCTTAACAAGATTATATAGGTTTCAAATGTACAGTTCTATGATACATGATCTGCATATTGCATTGTATACTCCTCAGCCATGGGAGCAGATGAAATACTGCCCTTTGTGGCCACATGAATGGACCTTGAGAATATCGTGCTAAGTGAAATGAGTCAGTCAGGAAAAGCTAAAAACAGCATGATTTCACTTACAGGTGGGATAATAAACAGAAACTCATAGACACAGACAACAGTACATTAGTTGCCAAAGGGAAGGAAGTGGAGGGGTAGTAAAGGGTAAAGGGGACCATGCAGCCTGCGTGGCTGGGTGGTTGAGCATCAACCTATGAACCAGGAGGTCATGGTGCAATTCCTGGTCAGGACACATGCCCCTGTTGTAGGCTCCATCCCCAGAATGGGGGCATGCAGGGGCACCCAATCAATAATTCTCTCTCATCACTGATGTTTCTACTTCTCTCTTCCTCCCCTTCTCTGAAATCAATAAAAACATATTTTTTAAAAACAATAACAACAAAAGGGTGAAGAGAAGCTGGCACTCAAATAAACCTCTTTCCTTTTACCAGCAAAAATAAAGGAACCAAAGAGTGACAAAACCCAGTAAAATTACCTTACATAGGTTCATCCCTTTCACCCACAGACAGTGTCAGTGCTAACAGCATTGTGGGAGCATGCCCAGCAAACTAAGAACTAATAATGATGTCATTGCCTCCCTGATAGGGCCTGCTCTGAACCACATGCACCCACTGTGAGAATAGCTTTGCAGAAAGGCAGAATTATGGACCCATTTTTTACATGAACAGGAAAAAGCTCTGCATTTAGTAGCAGGAGCCATGCGCTCACAGAGTATTCAGAGCAGATCTCAGACTGGGAACTACTTCCGTCCTGTTCTTCACCTGTGATCCCCATTACCGCTCACTTCACACAAAAAGATTAAATGCCCATGAGGAGTCTGGGAAAGAAAACAGGGAACGAGCTGGACTGATGTTAGGTTTGAAGTTCAGATGACTGACATCATGATCTCAGCTGCCTCTGCGAGACTTTAGCTGAAGACATTGTAAAATGCCTTCTCTGGGGGTGGGAACCAAGGCCCTCCCACCACGTCCTGTTGGTTGATGTGACTCTCAGGGAAGTCTGTTCCACTTAAAGGCAGCATTGCTGGGGCCAACGGGCCAGAGAGGACCCAGAATCATGGCGGTGGTTCTTCCCACTCTGCTCTATCTTGGTGAGTCTGGACAGAAGGATTGGGGTGCAAGCAAAATGCTACAGGGGCAGGTCAGCGGTTCCATAAGGCTGGGCTGTTCTCCAATGTGAATGAGCAAACAAAACAGGAACAGACTGATGGTTGCCAGAGGAGAGTGTATGGGGACTGGGGTAAAGGAGAAGGAATTGAGAAGTAGAGATTGGGACTTACAGAATCCTCATGGGGGTGTAGAGTACAGCATAGAAAACAGTCAATAGTATTGTAACCAGTATGTATGGTGCCAGGAAAGTACTGGACATAACAAGGGGAATCACTTCATAACGTATATGATTACCTAACCACTAGGCTGTACACCTGAAACTAACATAAAATAATATTAAATGTAAACTATAATTGAAAATATTAAAAAATTTTAAAGGCTGGGTTGTTCTCACCCATTGTTTCCTTCCAGGGTTGTATCTAGCCCAGAGCACTCAGACTCAGAATGGTGAGTCTCCTTTTAATGTTTAAGGGCTGAGCAAGGTTTCACCAGATATCAGCTGCCTTGGAGGCTGGGAGGAGTCTTGGCATTTAAAGTCGTGGCTATAACGAGTTGGAAGTGGCATTTAGAATTGTGGCTGTGAAATGGGAGGAAGTGGAGGATGGCATGAGAAACAGATACACCTGTAAATCTATTACCTGTTTTCCTAGGAAGTCTCCCCCCACCTGTTATCACAGCTCAGCCTGGACCCATAGTTCTATATAATGAACCAGTGACCATCCTGTGCCAAGAGCCTCCAGACGCTGAAGCCTATGAGATATATAAACTGGAAGAACCTGAGCCTAGGGATGGAAGCAATTTACTGTTGGTTGGGAAGACCAGCACTTTATATATCCAACAGATGAAACTAGACAAGATAGGACAGTACCTCTGTTTGTATAAGAAGAGAGGATTCTGGTCCCTGATCAGTGACATCCTCCATCTGGCGATGACGGGTGAGTGGGACCCAGGCAGCAGGACTGGGAGGGACCTCTTTGCAGAGGGAGAACCAGGTTCTGAGATACAGAGCACAAAGCAGCAAAACCTCCACCTCTAGGAAGGCATCAGGGATGATGCAGAGACACAGTCCCTCAGGGCCAGACACAGAGGGGATAGAAGCCAGAGCTATATCTGCTGCTGGGTACAGGAAGGCACAGCACATAAACATGGCCTCCCCTTTATCAGCAAACTTCCTTCTTTCTCAGGAAATTATGACAAACCCTCACTCTCGGGCATAAGTGGCACGGCGGTGGCTTCAGGAGACAACGTGCAGTTACAGTGTTTCTCCAGAATCAGATTTCAAGCATTTATTCTCACCAAAGAGGATGCACCTCAGTTCACCCAGAGACAGAGCTCCACAGCCCAGGACAATGGACGGCAGACCACCTTCCACATGGACCGTGTCACGTCCACACAGGCAGGGACCTACAGATGCTACGGTGCCTTCAGTGAATACCCCTATGTGTGGTCTCACCCCAGCGACCCATTGGAGCTTGTGGTCAGAGGTGAGGAAGGCGATCCATCCCCACCTCCCCTTCAGGAGATGACACTGTCCACTTAGGGAGTGACTGGAAGAAAGAGAAGAGTGTGGTGAGAAGCCCTTGGCAACACCATCTGCTTCCACAAAAGCCACAAGCACCTCACCCACACACACTACGCAGGCCTACTAGGAATAGCAAGGGAAACTCTTTTTCAAGCATATGATTCTCTAACCACTGGGCTGTACACTGGAAAATCATGCAAAATGATAGTGAATATAAACTGTAATTGAAACTTTAAACATTTTTTTAATTTTATTTTCATTTTTTAATTTTGTTTTATTGCTTAAAGTATTACAAAGAGTAGTTCATATATCTCCTTTTTTCCCACCCCTTGACCTTCCCCCATCCTCCCCTACCCCCCAGTATCTTGTGTCCATTGATTATGCTTATATGGATGCATACAAGTCCTTCAGTTGAACTCTTAACCTCCCCCCGCCCCCCCGTAACCGTCCCAGCCTTCCCGCTATAGTTTGACAGTGTTCCGTGCTGCTTTGCCTCTGTATCTATTTTTGTTCATCAGTTTATCATGGTCTTTATTATCCATAAATAAGTGAGATCATGTGGTATTTTTCTTTTGTTGACTGGCTTATTTCCCTTAGCATAATGCTCTCCAGTTCCATCCATGCTGTTGCAAATGGTAAGAATTCCTTCTTTTTCACAGCAGTGTAGAATTCCATTGTGTAGATGTACCAGGGTTTTCTAATCCATTCATCTGCTGATGGGCACTTAGGCTGTTTCCAAATCTTAGCTGTGGTGAATTGTGCTGCTATGAACATAGGGAGGCATATATCCTTTCTGATTGGTGCTTCTGGTTTCTTGGGATATATATATTCCTAGAAGTGGAATCACTGGGTCAAATGGGAGTTCCATTGAAAGTTATTATTAATAGGTACTTGTTGTCACCATTTTTATTCTTTACACCTGTATTCCTTCTTTTCTATTTTTTCTTTTAACAGCAGACCCTTTAGCATTTTTTGCATTGCTGGTTTGGTGGTAATAAACTCCCTTAGTCCTTTTTTGTTTGTGAAGCTCCTGATTTCACCCTCAATTTTGATTGATAGCCTTGCTGGGTACAGTATTCTTAGATTCAGACCCTTACTTTGCATGACTTTGTGTATTTCATTCCATTCCCTTCTTGCCTGATGTGTTTCTGTTGAGAAATCAGTTGCTAGTCTGGTGGGGGATCCTTTGTACGTAACTTTCTGTCTCTCTCTGGCCACTTTTAAGATTCTTACTTTGTTGTTGGTGTTTCCCAATTTAATTATAATGTGCCTGGAATCAGTCTTTTGGGGTTCCTTTTGTTTGGGGCTCTGTGACCTTCTTGGATTTGTGTGAGTTTTTTCTTTCCTATATCAGGGAAGTTTTCTGTCATTTCTTCAAACAGGTTTTCTATTCCTTGCTCAGTTTCCTCTCCGTCTGGCACCCCTATTATGGGGATGTGGTTGTGTTTTGTGTTTTCCCAAAGTTCTCTTAGGCTGTCCTCCTGCTTTTTTATTTTTATTTTTCTAGAAGCTGCTCTACTTGGGTATTGTTTTCCTACCTTGTCTTCTAGCTCACTGATGAGGTCCTCTGCTTCTTCTAGTCTACTGGTGATGCTTTCTATTGAGTTCTTTATAGCAGTTATGTCATTTTTTCAATTCTTCTTAGTTTTTGTTCATTTCCTCTCGGTTCTTACACGTATTGTTGAATTTTTCTTCCATTCTTTTCATCCACCTTATGACCATTTCTCTGAATTCTTTCTCTGACAGGTTTCTTGCCTCCATTTCGTTTACTTCCTTTTCTGGTGATGCCTGTTTTTTTTCATATTCAGGCTGGTTTTTTGTCTCCCCATAATCCCTCTTCTCCAGGTGTCGTTATGTAATTCTCTCTCTCCTGTGTTGGTTTAAAGGCACAAAATACAACATAAGGCACAATGCACAAGGCACTGAACACAAATGTACTCATGATACTAATAACCCCAAATAAAGGTGACCGCCAGAGAAAAGAGAATTAGAGAATAAGAAAGAAAGAAGAAGAGAAAAACAAAGAAAGAAAAGAGAGAAAATGAATGCAAAATGAAATTGGGAGAAGGGGGGGAAAGTAAGAGAGAAAATAAAGAGAATGAAATAGAAGAGAGGAACAAACTATTTATATTGGGAGAAAACTCCAATAGAATATCCACTAGTCACAACAAATACCTGGAGATGAATGCAAACAACAAACAACAACTAATATCAAGTGAGGTGAGGGAAAAGAGAAGCAAAAAAATAACCCAAAAAAAGCGAAACAATCTCACAAATAAGCGTGAAAAAAACCAATATAATTAACAATCAAGCAAACAACAACAAAACAACAGAGAGAAAAAATTGGGGTAGTGAAGAAAGAGAAGGGAGAGGTGTGTGTGGACTTAGAGTAGGGGTTTGGAAATTAGATATATATGTAGAGTGAAATTTTAACGGGAGGTAAAAAGAAGGAATAGGGGAAAACTAAAGCAGGAATAGGGTAAGAGAAACAGGACAACAAAAGGGGGAAAGTGAGGAAGAGAGTTGGCATAAAGGTAAAGTTGAGTTGGAGTAAAATGATGCTAAAGGAAAGATGAAAATAGAATGTAGAACACTATTTATGTTTATAGTTGATGAACATAAAGAGATACAGAGGCAGAACAGCATTGAACAGACTGTCAAACTACAGCTGGAAGGCTGGGGAGGGTTAGGGGGAGTTACAAGATCAACTGAAGGACTTGTATGCATGCATATGAGCATAATCAATGGACATAAGACACTGGGGGGTAGGGAAGGAGGTGGAAGGTCAAGGGAAAAAATGGAGACATATTTAATACTCTTCGTAATACTTTAAGCAATAAAACAAAATTAAAACAAAACAAAAAAGAAAGAACATCTAGCCAAAAAAAAAAAAAAGAATGCAGAACACTAAGCCCAAAATAAAATAAAGAGAAAATAAAATGACACTTTTTTTAAAAAAGGTAAAATAGTAATAGTAATAATACTGATTGAAAATAAAAAATATAATAATTAAAAAGGTAAAATCAAGTGAGGAAAAAAGAAAAAAAATTTACTTTCTTAAGTAAAAGATGAAAAAATAAAAATGTGCAGTAGTGAAGGTCATTCGCTTCCTCTACTGTTCTGTTTGGCACAGCTGTTTCCTAGTCAGGACAGTGTTGAAGCTCTCTGCGTTCCACTGCTCCTCGGGGTTGTAGGCCACAGCCCTGATGTTCAAGCAGGCAGTACTCCTGTGTTCCTTATGCTCCTTTATGAGTGTTTACACAAGAGACAATGTGTGATTCAACCCCTGGGTGGCAGTGTTTCTGGACTGACTTCCGGGGTTATAGGTCCCCTCTAGCAAGTGCTTGGATTTTGTTTCCCTGTGACACTTAATACTGGTTTGGGGGAATGAGCTGGCCCAGAGCTGGTTCTATGATTTTGACTCCCCGCTCTGATTCCCAGGTTCCACAAAAACAACTTTCCCCTGCAGCTTCTTAGAGTGTCCCATTGGGTGATCCTACGTACTGGGCTTAGTAATCAAAAGCAAGGATTTAAAGAGGGATGAGAGAGAGAGAGAGAGAGAGAGAGAGAGAGAGAGAGAGAGAGAGAGAGAGAGAGAGAGAGAGAGAGAATGAGAATGAACTCCAGCACTGCAGCACAAGTCTGTGCAGTCTTTTTTTTCCTTTGGGTCTAAGCAGCCGGCACACTGGTAAAATTTTTAGGCTGCCCTTTTGCACCCAGTTCAGCTATGGGTTATTTTTTTAGAGTTCCCTCCCGAGAGCAGCCCTGCAGATCCCCTTCCACATTCGCGGATCTCGCCAGTCCCAGCGGCCCCAAACTTCGCTGGGCACAGACTTCCCTGGAACCTGCAACTCCCACTGTGCGTGTTTCTCTGTCTCCTGCCCGGACCCCAGGCCTCCCCTCATCCCAGACAAAACTTGACCTTTCCATGAGGGGATGCAGAGCTCCTCTGAATCTGTGTGCTGGCACCACTTGGAGACCAGAGTTCCCATATTCCCAGCTGTTTGCTGGGTGGCCTTGTTGTAGATTCCCCGGGATTTGCAGGCTTCTGACAACATCCACTCCCCGCTTCCAGATGGCGTGGTCTCCGTGTCAGAGTTGGTCACTCCGGGAGGGATCCCAGCAGCTGTGGAAGCTGCCTGGTCGGGAGAACCCCATCCAACAGACCCCCACAGCCCCCGGGAGTATAGCTGTCCCTCAACTCACAAACACTCCCCGTGCGACCACGTACTCTCCCTTTGTTCTCTCACTCAAACACGATCTTGAAGTCTGCCTTTCCATCGGCAGCCATCTTCCTTGTTTCCGAAACTTTAAACATTTTTAAAAGCCTGAGCCATTCTCTCCCAGTGTTTCCTTCCAGGGTTGTATCCAGCCCAGAGCACTCAGGCTCAGAATGCTGAGTCTCCTTTTAGTGTTCAAGGATGGAGGAGGGCTGGCCAGATATCAGCTCTCTTGGAAGCTGGGAAGAGGGGTCTTGGCATTTAGACTTGTGGTTAAGAGGGGAGGAATTAGCCCTGACCAGTTTGGCTCAGTGGGTAGAGCGTCAGCCTGCGGACTGAAGGGTCACAGGTTCGATTCCGGTCAAGGGCATGGACCTTGGTTGGGGGCACATCCCCAGTAGAGGGTGTGCAGGAGGCAGCTAATGGATGTTTCTCTTTCATCAATGTTTCTAGCTCTCTATTCCTCTCCCTTTCTCTCTGTAAAAAATCAATAAAATATATTTTTTTAAAAAAAGAGGGGAGGAAATAGAGGGTGGCATGAGAAACAGACACACCTATAAATTTATTACCTGTTTTTCTAGGAGCTTCCCCCCCCCACCTGTTATCACAGCTCTGCCTGGACCCATCGTTCTATACAATGAACCAGTGACCATCCTATGCCAAGGGCCTCCAGACGCTGAAGTCTATGAGATATATAAAGTAGAAGAACATGACCTTACAGACAAAAGCAAGTTGCTGGTAGCTGGGAAAGCTGGCACATTCTCTATCCAAGAGATGAAAGCAAACTGGACAGGACTGTACCACTGTACCTACAAGAGTGGAGGACTCTTGTCCCAGTCCAGTGACAACCTGGATCTGGTGATGACGGGTGAGTGGGACCCAGGCAGCAGGGCCAGGATAGACCACTTTGTAGGGGGGAGAGTCAGGCTCTGAGATATGGAGCAGGAAGCAGCAAAACTGCTACCTCTAGGAAAGCATCAGGAATGATGCAGAGACACATTCCCTCAGGGCAGGACACCGGGGGGATAGAAGCCAGAGCTACATCTGCTGCTGGGTACAAGAAGGGATGTGGCCTTCCTTTATCAGCAAACTTCCTTCTTTCTCAGGATCTTATGACAAACCCTCACTCTCCAGCATGAGTGGCACGGCAGTGGCTCCAGGAAACAATGTGACATTGCAGTGTTTCTCCAGAATTAAGTTTGATTCATTTATTCTCACCAAAGATGATGCACCTCACTTCCCCCAGAGACAAAGCTACACAGTGCAGGACAATGGACTTCTGATCAACTTCCACATGAACAGTGTCACCTCCACACAGGCAGGGACCTACAGATGCTACGGTGCCTTCAGCAAGGACCCTGCTGTGTGGTCTCACCCCAGCGACCGATTACAGCTTGTGGTCAGAGGTAAGGAAGCTGGTCCATCCTCACATCCCCTTCTGGAGATGACACTGTCCACTTAGAGCAGTGACTAATGGAAACCGTGTCCACACCATCAGTTTCCACAAAAGCAATGATGTCCTCACCCCTAATCTGACCAGACAGGAACTTGAGAACAGATAAAACATAACATCCCCCATTTCATCCTCAGGTGCAGAAGGTGCTGACCATTCTGATCCCACAGAAGCCAGCCATCCTCATGGTGAGTAACTGGTAGTCTTTTTTATTAACTATAAGAGCCCATTTATTGGGTAAATGACAGAGGTAGAAAAAGTAAGTCCTATAAGAAAGGTCTTAGGAATCAAGTTATGGAGGAAAAGCAAGGGCCTCTGGAGTTTGCCAGTGATGAAGCTAATAGTAATGTCCCTGGCAGGGGAAGTGGGGAAGGAAAAGGGAGATGCAGAGGGAAGAGGATGGTACAGGTGGGCACTCTGGATGGATAGAACCAACTGGTAATCTTTGCAGAAGGAGCAGGAAGG
>PVJC01038700.1:0-16636 GCA_004026665.1 Murina feae | reverse complement strand
AAATTTAAAAAAAAAAAAAAAAGAACTATATGTAACAATTGCTTCGTCCTAGAGGGCCAAACACCAGATATGGTCTTAGTGGCAACAAAAAAGAATCTGGTTGAGTATATGAGGAAAACTGATATTAAGTGACTGCAATAAGCTGACAAAATATCTCCACTGTAAAACACAGATACTGAGGAAAAAAAAGAAAAGAAATAATCTCCATTAACAATTAAAAGTCATTTCATCCGACCCCTTCATTTCACAAGATACTTAAGTCTACAAGGTTAGGGATTTGCCAAAAGTCATGGGGACAAGTTAGTAGATGACAGTTAAACATCAATTTTTTAAAAAATATATTTGTATTGATTTTAGAGAGGAAGGGAGAGGGATAGAGAGAGAGAAATATCAATGATGAGAGAGAATCACTGATCAGCTGCCTCTCCCACGCCCCCTATTGTGGGGATCAAGCCTGCAACTTAGGCACATGCCCTTGGCTGGAATCAAACCTGGAACCCTTCAGTCCACAGGCCGACACTATCCACAGAGTCAAACCGGCCAGGGCTAAACATCAATTTTAATTTCAGATGAAATACTCAATGGCATGAGAGTAGAAACTGGCTTAGATAACTGGCTTAGATGAATTCACTTAGTGAATTACTACTCAATAAGAAACAAATAAAAAAATATTAGCTTTTCATTTTAAATATATTCAGGGCTTCAATGTTCATTCCAAACCCCATTTGTTGGGACACATTATAGCTTTGCTTGTAATCTCCATCTACAACAAAATATCAACTGCACGTGAATTTATCTTGCACCATTTAGTACTGTAATCTCTGATATACTTGATATACTTTGAGTGTAAAAATCGCTACCATCAGATTTACAATTCTTTCATCTTTTTTCAAAAGATCCAAATACTATTACAGATAGTAATGTATTTAGCCTAAAAAGGTCCAATTGTCAAAAGTAAAAAGAAGTCCATTTTAGAGCTTAGAAATAATCTCTTTAAAAAGTTATCTTTTTAGCCCTGACCGGTTTGGCTCAGTGGATGGAGTGTCGGCCTGCGGACTGAAGGGTCCCGGGTTCGATTCCAGTCAAGGGCATGTACCTTGGTTGCGGACACATCCCCAGTAGGGAAGTGCAGGAGGCAGCTGAATTTATGTTTCTCTCTCATCGATGTTTCTAACTCTCTATCCCTCTACCTTCCTCTCTGTAAAAAATCAAGAAAATGTATTTTTTTTTAAAGTGTTTTTTTTTTTCATTGATTTCAGAGAGAGGAAGGGAGAGCGAGAGAGAAACATCAATGATGAGAGAGAATCATTGATTGGCTGTCTCCTGAACAACCCCTACTGGGGATTGCCAACAACCCAGGCATGTGCTCTGGCCAGGAATTGACTGGTGACTTCCTGGTTCATGGGTCAACACTCAACTACTGAGCAACACTGGCTGGGCAGAAATAATCTCTTTTATTACACAACTAGAGGCCTGGTGCATGAAATTCATGCACTTGGGGACAGGGGAGAGGGTTCCCTCAACCCAGCCTGCACCCTCTTGCAGTCCGGGAGCCCTCGGGGGGGATGTCTGACTACCAGCTTAGGCCCATCCCCCAGCAATCGGACATCGTTAGCGCTGCCCAGCCACAGAGGTGGGAGAAGCTCCTGCCACTGCCACTGCGCTCGCCAGCAGTGAGCCCAGCTCAGGGCTTCTGGATGAGCAGTGCTCCCCCTGTGGGAGTGCACTGACCTCCTGCATTGAGCGTCTGCCCCCTGGTCGTGAGTGTCATAGCGACTGGTAGGTCTGCTGTTCAGCTGATTTGCATATTAGCTTTTTATTATAGAGGATTGCTACAACTAAGTTTGCTTACATTGTGCTGTGACTCAGCTTCTGCTAAGTCACATTCTAAAGCTCAGTCACAGGTAATTACCTACTGCTGACCAATGATCACTTTTGCTCTGGTCCTTTGAGTCCTCATTAATTTCAAACCATGATGGCCTCATCTCAGGAAATAGCTACCATGGAGTCCACAGAGGGTCAAGCCCAGGAAGCCCCTGGGGGGGGCCCTCTTCAAAGACAAAGACTCTGTCCCTGAAGGTCTCATTTCATCACCTAATAGTTTTCACCATGAAGAATTTCTTCCTTCTAATTCTCTTTTATTAAATCAAACTGGTTAATTAGTGACTTTTGAGAGATTTTAGAAAAATTATGGCTATATTTCTCACCAATCTGTTGCAGCATTTAGAAAAATATCACAATAGGTACAAAGAAAACTGAGCAACTTTTAAAAATCAAGGCAAGCATTAGCTCTAAGAGAGAGAAAATGTTGAAGAAAATGTAATGAGAGAATACTAACTAGCTTGGCTGTAATAAAAATATACACTTAGCCTGAATGAAAACACCATCCAGCCCTAACCAGTTTGGCTCAGTGGACAGAGCATTGACCTGCAGACTGAAGGGTCCCAGGTTCGATTCCAGTCAAGGGCATGTACCTTGGTTGCGGGCACATCTCCAGTGGGGAGTGTGCAGGAGGCAGCTAATCAATGCTTCTCTTTCATTGATGTTTCTAACTCTCTGTCCCTCTCCCTTCCTCTCTGTAAAAAATCAATAAAATATATTTTTAAAAAAAAACAAAAAAACACCATCCAGAGAGTCCATCAAAATTGTGGATACAACTACACTGCGGGGAAACAGGGATGGAGGTGTAAGAGCTCCTTTAGTATTCTGTAGAAACATAATATTTTAAGAACTAATACAACAATCTTCAATGCAGGGACTGCTATCCCCATTTTATAGATGTGGAAACTTGAGGGTCTGAGCGTTGACATTTGCCCATGTAGGAGCAGAGACCTCAAAAGACTGTTAGGAGGAGAAATCAGGGTATCCAGGCAGCTCAGGACCCAGTCTGTGTGACCGTTACTGTCTGTGTGACCCTGACCAAGTCACTCAGCCTCTCAGAGAATTACTTCATCTGTAAAATGGGAATAACAACTTCCTTGGTGTGAGGATTAACCAAGTTTACATGTTATAAGCCTGTCACACAGTAGGGTGAGGGGGAGAAATCGAGCAAAAAATAAATAAATAAATAAAAAGAACTCACAGAGATATAAACAACAGTGTGGTGACTGGAGTGGGGGTTGGAAGTGTAGAATGCATAGAGGGGGAAAATGATGATGAAAAAAATAAAGGAAGAAAGATTAAGAAATAATACTCTTTTGACCCTATGCATTTCCATTACAAAGAACGAGCTTTGTTCATTTACATTTCTAAAAACCACATAAAGTACCCTAGCATTAGACCTTACAAGAGAAGGCAGTTAAATAAACAAATCTCACCATTACTGGGAACAGTCTTCAATGCCGAAGTGGAAGCTGTTGGAAAGGTATGCAGGTAAAGCTGCCTGGACCATAAGTGACCTGTAAAGTGAAAAAAAAAAATAAATAAATAAAATTGATACATTTTTCCATGAAAAAGCATTTTAAAAACAATCAAGCCCATGTTAATATTAATATCTATATAGAATAAAAGAGCCAAGACAAGCCCTGGCTGGTCTGGCTCAGGGGACGGAGCTTCGCCCTGCGGACTGAGGGGTCCCGGTTGGGTTCGGTCAAGGGCACACGCTGGGACTGCGGCTCGGGATCCCCAGCAGGGGGCGTGCCGGAGGCCGCGGATCAATGATTCTCATCATTCGTGTTTCTCCCTTCCTCTTTGAAATCAATGAAAATATATGTCAAAAAAGACAGCCCAATTTAAAAATAGGGAAAGATTTTAAAAGACTGTCCCCAAAAACACCATAACAAATGGCCAAGAACAATAATATGCTCATTAGCAAAAATGCAAATCAAAAATTACAGATACCACTTCACTCTCACTAAGACGCTAATGGAAAGGGCTGACAGCAAACGTTGGCAAGGGCGTAGAGAAATAACCCTCCGGAGCTGCAGGACTGGATGGTGGCCGCTAACAGCCAACGGGTAAACGGACCTTCGAAGCGCCCCTCTTTTTAGTAACGGCGCTGACCAGCCCGGATCTAACACGCCGGGCACCCACGCCCCTCGGGAGGTGGGACGGCCTCTCCCCTGACGCTTGCGGGCCGCCATCCACCTCGAACCCCGCGTCGCCATCACCGAGAGAACCTGTGGGTCGCGCCACCAGGACGGCGACACTTGCTGGTGATGCCCGGCCCCGCTCTGCCCAGCACCTAGGACAGGGCGATCTGGAGAACTGGAAGGGGCCCTGGACCCCCACGCTGCACACACCCCGGGACCCAGAGAGGGCGAGGGCGCGCGCAAGGTCACACAGCATCGGGGTGGGAGGGCGCCCGGCGCGAGGGGCTCAGGATCCGCGCGCGGCTCCACGCGCCTCTGCGCCCGGACGAGCTCCCGGCGCCCTCCCGGCTCGTAGCCCCCGCTCCGCTCAAGGCCCCCGCTCCGTGTCCCCGCTCTCACCCGCGGGCACGCGGCACAGCGCAGGGAGGCAGCCCGCTGCGCGCACCGCCGCCGCCATGCTGGAGCCCCCGCAGCGCCTCGCCCGGGCAGCCCGCCCCACCGGACTGCAGCGTGCCGCACAGCCGGCCTCTGCACCCCCGGCCTCAACCCCTCAGGCCAGAGGGCAGCGCCGCAGCGCAGCCCCGGGTGGGAGACTGTGCGGACTTGCACCGGAAGAAACGAGTCCGGCGCGGCTACGGACAGCCTCGCAGGGTCCTCACGTGAGGGCCGGAGGGCGGGGTTTAGGCTGGTCGCCGCGGGGGGGGGCGGGGCTAGGGCTAGCTCAGCGTTCTCGCGAGAGGTGGCGTGGCCAGGCGGCCTTCCGAGGCCTGGGCGCGGGCCTTTGACCACCTTCTCCCGCCCACAAGCCCTGCACTTGGGACTTAGCGTACGTGGGCGACGGACAGGCGTCGGGGAGTGGGTCTGAGGGGAGCACCGCGCGGTAAGGCGGCGAGGAGTGTGCGCCAGTCGCTCATCCCCACTCCCGTGGCGCTCCGTAGTCCACCCGCGTTATCCAGCGGTTCTCAACCTCTGGGTCGCGACCCCTTTGGCGGTCCAACGACCCTTTCACAGGGGTCGCCTAAGACTATCCTCCGCATCAGACATTTACATTACCGTTCATCATAGTAGCAACGAAAATAACTTTATGGTTGGGTCACAACGTGAGGAACTGTATTTAAAGGGCCAGAAGGCTGAGAACCACTTTGGCCACACACTTGTCTACCAAGTCTGGGCTACAGTTTGTATTCACAGTCTTAAATACACAGACGTCCTGTCGGAAGCTAGGAATCCTGCTCAGACAAACCTCCGATTTTGTCTATTTTTCAAATGCAGAAAAGCAAAACTAGTGACAAGCTGGAAGCCCGAGGTTATCAAGCTTGATAGTTGCTTCATCTACTACTATTTTCTTTGCTCAACTAAACAACTGGTTTTGTTGCAGAAAGACCAAAAAAACTAAGCGATGCTTTGAAGAGGTGGAGAAATCACAGCTTTGATAACACGCGCGGACTCAGGGATTAATCAATCCAAATCAGAGTGAGCGTAGCACGCGAGAACGTTGCTTTACAACTGCCCCTCGAGTTCATTGATTTGCAAATATACTCCCTCTCCCCAAGGCCCTGAAGGGAGAATTCTTTTCATCTACCCTCCCCCCAGGTATAGGGCTCAAAAACAAGGCCCCCTGCCTTACCTACCAGGGGACAGGGCTTTGTTTGGTTTAATGGCCTAACATTCCTGGCAGAACCAGCCTTCCTCCTCAGTTTCACTCCTGCCTCTTATATGATGCAGTCCATTTAAATAGACTTTTAACATCCAATTGGCCCATTTAAAGGAACGAGGTTGATCGTGCTCAGTACTGGCAGGGGTTTGGGGAACTGGCACACAGGGATTTATTGGGGAGAGTTGCTGAGTAATTAAATAATTCGTGTATGGTAGGGTTAAGGTGACCAGATTTAAAGCGGTACACCATTGATGGGGGGGGGTTCTTTTTTATTTTATTATTATTTTTTTGCTTAAAGTATTACAACAAATGATAGATAAGTATTACAACAAATGATAGATAAGTATTACAACAAGTGATAGATAGATCTCCATTTTTTCCCCTTGCCTTTCCCCCCCCTCCCTAACCCCCAGTTTCCCGTGTCCACTGATTATGCTCCTATGCATGCATGCAAGTCCTTCAGTTGATCTCTTAATTCCCCCCCAACCATCCCCAGCCTTCCAGCTGTAGGATGATAGTCTGTTCAAAGCTGCTCTGTCTCTGTATTTGTTTATGTTTATCATTTTGTAATGGTCTTTATTATCCATAAATAAGTGAGGTCATGTGGCAGTTTTCTTTTATTGACTGGTATTTTATTATTACTTAAAATATTACAAAGAGTAATCAGGACTTTTTTAAAATGCCGCAGGACGGAGACAAACTTAAAAATCGGGCCGTCTGGTCACCTTAGGTAGGGTGCCTGCGAAGATGGCCCCCGTTAAGTCCTTCTCTTCATGTGCTGGCATGTCATTCTTTTGCCTAGTTGTGGAGTTTATGTCACCTCCTTTGAATCCAGGCCGACCTACCACTGCTTTGATCAACTGATAGTGGTACCAGGCTTCCTTAGGAGGTGGGAGAGTAACCTTGAAGGTAGATCAATAGTATCCAGGGGTGGATCTGGGCACCAATTCATTCCTAACAGGAATCCTCATTTTGGGGTGTGGTGGAAAAGGGAATTTTATTTAGCAAAAACAAAAACAAACAAACAAAACAGCTCAAATGTGATGTAGCATGGCTGTGAGCTGGCCCTGGGGCCAGGCCCCTCACCAGCTAGACAGCTCTGCTCTGGTGAGACATCTCTGTGTTTCATCAGCTCAGCCAGGAACACAGTCATCTTTCTTTGGTGGAAATGGCCTGCCAAGAGCCTGAGAGGAGCTGGGTTATAGAGACAGAAGGTCCCACCCCTTGATCCCTGGTCTGTTCTCATGTACATCCAAATCCTCTGTTTGATTGGTCCAAAAGGCACTGACATAATTGATCAGAATAGATGTTGGTTGGAGCTATGCTGCATTGGATAGGGAAAGCCTCAGGCCTCCTGGTTGAAATAAGATCCCAGGAACTCCTTTGTAAGAGATGGCAGAAACTGTGCCGGAGGCAATTCAGTGCAGGCTTCTTCCTGAAGTGCGGTGTGCATGCAGGTGGTGTAGAAGTGGCTGCTAGGCTCCACTGTAATAGTTATGCTCTCACGTTCATATGTTGCCTTGTTACGCCCAGATTTCGTGATCCCCAAAGACCACCAGTGAACCCCAACTCCGATGCAAAAACAGAGCCTTTATTCAAGCTAGCTCGAGCTCCGTCCCACACACGCTCACTGACGCAGTGGCAGGGTGCGGGGAGAGAGCGAGTTTCAGGAAAACAAAGGATTTATAGGGGGTCTGGAAGTATTGGTCAAGGGAAGGTCCAGGGTTTGGTTGCACAGGGGTCAGGATGCAGTCAGAGTTGGGTCATTTCCTCTGGATCCTAACTGGCCGGTTTGAGTCAGTCTTGGCTCTGCCCTTTCAACCTCTGCTATTTAGGCTGAGAACAGGAGCTATCGTAGATCAGAGTCATCTTGACTAAAAAGAGTTTGCTTGTACTAGGACAGTCCCTCAAACATCTAAAGTCCAGGTTGAGGAGGCTGAGCCCAGAATTCAGGGAACCAGTTTAAAGTGGATCCATGCAGACAGGCAGGATCTAGAGGTCCAAGAGTTTGGCCAAGGCAGAGGGGAGCAGGCAGATGGGATGCACAGGAGCCACCTGGACAGCTGAGATCAGAATGTCAGTCTAGAAGATTAAAACTTATGTGTATTCCTTCCCAGATAGCCAAGGTTCACAGGAGCAGAAATATTTTACATTAGCTTAATTTGCTATATCTCACCTTTTCCCACCACCCAAGTCACTTCTGTTACCGCCACCCAAGTCACTTTATATATCTGGATGCCTGCAACAACTTTGTTGCTAGTCTCGGCCTAAAATTGGTCCCTTCCTCTCGTGTATATTTGCTGTGTTAACCACTCTTATGCACCTACTGTTGCTGCTGAAAGTCTTCATAGTGCCTACAAGATAAATTTTCACCCCTCAGTTTGGCGTTTAATGTAAGGTGACCAGATTTTAACATTGGTAAAGCGGCACACCATTGACCGGGGTTTTTTTTTATTATTATTACTTAAAATATTACAAAGAGTAGTACATATGTCTCTTTCCAAAAATCAGGACGTTTTTAAAACGCTGCGGGATACGGAACAAATTGTTAAAAATCGGGACTGTCCCGCCAAAAGCGGGACGTCTGGTCACTTTAGAATGCCCTCTTCAGTCTGCCCTAACCTCCTGCTGCTCTCAACAAGAAGCCCTATTTGCTTATCATACCTCAGACGTGTCTCCATACTTCCTAGCCTTTAGACTAGAGCAGCAATTCTCAACCTGTGGGTCGCAACCCCTTTAGCGATTGAAAGACCCTTTCACAGGGGTCGCCTAAGACCATCCTGCATATCAGATATTTACATTACAATTCATAACAGTAGCAACATTACAGTTACGAAGGAGCAATGAACATAATTTTATGGTTGGGTCACAACATGAGGAACTGTATTTAAAGGGCCAGAAGGTTGAGAACCACTGGACTAGAGTCTAAAAGTCACATAATGTATAATCCTATTTATATGGCACTGGAAAATGCAAAACTAAAGGTACAGAGAGCAAAACAGTGGTCACAAGGGGTTATGACAATGCCTTGCCTATGGTTGTTAGTTTAAAAAGGGAGACTTGTTCCTGAAATAGGATTTTATCATATTCTTTGTGTGATCACCAGTTTTCCCTGAAACTCTAGCCCAGTGGTTCTTAGTTTTAGCTGCTCATTAAAATCACCTGCAGATCTTTTAAAACTCTCACTCCTCCGACTGGGCCCCAAACATATATATCTCTACAGCTCTTCAGGTGATTCTGTTATCAGGAAACCCCAGGCTGGGCTTGGGCTGCCTGTCACTGTGTTCAAAAAACGCAGGGTTGAATCATATTAGGCGTTTACTGAGAAGGCTAGCCAACCAAGAAGACAGGGTGCTGACAAGCACCAAATCCTGTCTTCCAGCAGGTGCAGGATTACAAAGGGGAAGGGGCTCGGGTGAGGCAGCTCTGGAGGACCGCAGGTTGTCAGCTACTGTCTTCATCCTCAGGCGATGAGAGGATGTTGATGAGATGATGTTTTGACTCCTGGTTGGTTAGTCTGACCCTGCTTATCAGTTCTGCTTGCTGGATTGACACCAGAATAACCTCAAATCACTTAGCACAGGCCTTGAAAAGGAAACCTAAGAAAAACTTAACCCCCTATTCACATATGTATATGTGTCCTAATTTTTAAAATAATAGGATTACTTTTCAGATTAACTCGGGTGCTCTATCAGAATATACGCCCTCCCACCCCCATCAATTCCCGTGCAGCAAAGGTTGAGAATCGCTGCGATGCCTCCACCAGGGCCCTTGCCAGCGGTGCCAAGGAAGACAGGCTGGTGTGCCCGCCAGCTATTGGCCAGTCGGGCTCCCCGGTTACATACACCTCGGCTCGGCTCTTCTCTTCCGCGCAAGAATGTGCACATAGCCTGCCTCAGGCCCAGCCCCATCCTCGGAACCAAAGTCTGTGCCTCTCTGGCTCACATCTCAGAACTAAATTCCTGGCCGCGGCCAAGCTGAAGCAGAAACAAGCTCCTTCCGAGCGCCGGAAGACTCGTGTCCAGATGTCCCGAGCGGTGGAAGCCAGACGCAGGGCCTGCACCAAGGGTCGGAAAGACACACGTCCCACCGGAGGGCTGAAGGAAGGTGACGCCACGCGTGCTCAGCACTGCCAGGGCGACCACAGCCTAGGCGCTCACACCCGCTGCTGCTCACGGCGGCGACAGCAACGTCTCGCCGCAGGGGTGCCGGTCTGTGCAGTTTTCATACGTCATACTGAGCGCGCCGGCCGCGGAGACTTCTGGGAAGTGTAGTCCTTGCGAAGGTCGCGCTCTAGCTGCGCGCAGGCGTTAGAGTCCTTTGCGCAGACTCATTGCCTTCCCGACCCGAAGAAGCGCCGTTTTCCTGGGTCCCGAACGCCGAGTCCCGGAGGTGAGGGCTGTAGAGACGCGACTGATGCGGAGTGAGCGCTCCGGCCGTGAGAAGGGCACACTGAGACCCGGGGGGAAGTGTGTGGGAGTGGAGTTGGGGGACACGCGGAGCCTGCGTGTTTGTGTATGTGTGTGTGTGTTCGTGTACTCTCAGATACACTATATGTGTGTCACCTGCCAACGTTCAGGTTGGAAGTTGGAAGTCTTCTGTCAACGAAAACTCCAGGAGACCTTTCTGAGAGACCGAAGACAGTTTTGTGCAGCCGCGGTTTGCAGACCAGGGAGCCGGCCTCCAGGATGAGCCGCAGGGGAGGTGGGCAGAGATTTTAAGGCAGAAAGCCGCAAGACGCTGGCCGTTAAAGGGTTTGGCTGCCACGGGGAGCAGAGCCATGAGGACACGCTACATTTTCTGGTTGATGAGTGCAACCGGTCTTTCTAGTTTCTGTTAACCCGTGGTCAGCAGGTGGAGGTAGGAGATATGGCCAACGCTCGTGGTCATGAGACGTGGGCAGCAGAGGTGTCACAAGACTATGCCCATTGCCTCCGTTTCCCTTGGAGCTCATACAACAAACTTGCCCACCAGGTGACGATTAAACAGACAATACACGGAGTGCAGTTTGTCAGGTAGACAGAGTCAGAGTTCAGACTGCAGCGCTACTTAGTCACTCAAGCAGAGCCAGAGACCAAATGGCAAAAAGTTACAGGTATTTGACCACAAAGTCATAATGTTAAAATACTCGGCCCCTCTCGCCCCTTCTTCCCATTATGGGGTGCTTACTAAAGGTGGGTGGAACTGACACTCGCGTAGGGTGCCGCCCACTTCAGTCCTTTCCCCGAAACCCCCTCAGATTGACGGTTTAGTCTCTACCTTGACCTCAGTGATCATGTGGAGGGGCGGCTTCATGGAAGAGGTCGCATAGAGGATATGGACAAGACATATTGGCAAGGTGATTGCATGGGTCTGATCCAGGGACTGACAGGAATAAACTGGGGACAGTTGTTCTAGAAGTCACATCCAGAACTAGAGAGAGGAAGGGACTAGTGGCAGGGAGCCAGTTAGGAATGGTTAGTGGTAGTCATCCTGAAGCCAGCTGTTACGGACTCCAGTTATGATGTCAGTGGAAGGAAGAATACAAGTGACGCTGCAAAAGAAGAGTCGAAGAACCTGGTGACTAGTTAGACTCAGGAAGAAAGAGATGACTAAGTAGATTTAGGAAGAAAGAGGGTGCGGTGAGAACTTGAATGTGGGGCACCTGGAAGGGTACTAGAACATCTGATGGAAATGTAAAACGGAGAAGAGTTGAGGTAGGGAGTTGCAGAGGGGACGATTGGAGGTCCTGGCAGAACACCTACGTGAAAACTGACAGTCATTTGGAAATGCAAGGTGAGTTTGGAAGAGGTGTTGGGACTACACTGGGACCACCTCTGAGAGTGGAAAGTGGAGTGCCGGGTGTGAATGGATTTTCTGAGGGTTAGCAAGAAGAACATTGTACAAAGACGACAGCCTTGCGAAGCATCCATGTTCCCAGGGCAAGATTGGGAAAAAGTTACAGAAAGATGCTTAGTGGAAGGAAGAAAGTCAGGCTAGTGCAGGACTAGAGTAGCTACCGCAACTTAGAGAAGAAGAATCTTGTCAAAACAATCAAAAGCTGCAGAGAAATAGACAAGGAGAGAAGGATTATTGGAATTAGAGCTCAGAAAGGCATTGTTAATTTTCAAGCATGCAGTTTCAGGTGTGTGAAGGGTGGCACAAGCAGAATACAGGTTCAAGAAGAACAGGTGCCCTGGCTGATGTGGTTAAGTAGTTACAGTGTCATCCCATGCACCGAAGGGCCTCAGGTTCAATTCCCAGTCAAGGGCACATACCTGGGTTGCAGATTCAATCCCTGACCCCCGTCTGGGCCCGTGCGGGAGGCAATTAATAGATGTGTCTTTCCCTTTTCTCCCTCTGTTTCTCTTTCCCCTTCCCTCCCTTCCACTCTAAGAAAAATCTATGGAAAAAAAAACATCCTCTGGTGAGGATTGCACTACCCCCCCCTCCCCCCGCAAAAAAAGGAAAGAAGAAGGATGGGTGGTGGTGAAGTATAGTAGATAGGTGTATGTTACTCATCCAAGAAGTTTGGTCATGAAAGGAAGCCTGTATGAGAGCTATTTTGCTAGAGGGAGGCCATGGGATTCAGTGAAGATAGTTTCAGATAGAGGAGGACTGTATCTGTTTGAACATATGGGAAGAAGGTACTGGAGAGATGGGAGATGTCGGAGAAAGAAAAACTGGGTGATGCAGGGTGCTGATTCTACGCGAGAACAACAGTGGAAAAGAACATAGGACACAGTTGTGAGATACTAAGGTGAAGTCCTAGAGACGCAGACATTTTTGTTGACCTCGCTCCCCTTCTGCCTAGTGCATAATATTCATTGAATGGTAGGATGAATGGGTTTGTACTGAGCTTTCATTAATTGAACACGCTGTAAGATAAATGCTTTACATTAATTGTCTCACTATTTACACCTACTCCATGAGGCAAGAATAAGTAATCAATTAACAGTTCCAGGTCTGTGGTTGCTTTCTCCCTCATGGTTCTGCCCCCCTTGCCACTCGCTCTTGTGAAGCTCAGTATAGGAAAAGACAGTGTTCCGCTAAAATTGAAGGTTTGGAGTAGCTATGGAGCTGGAACAGGAACAGTAAAAGCTTTTAGGCAAGGGCTTATTTGAAGATACAGAATAAGAATTTGAAGAGTGTTTTCTCTAGAAACCCTGAGATCCAGGAATGGCACTGTACTAAATACTCCTTATGGTGATAGTTTCATTCCATCCTCATAAATCAATAAGGTAGCTACTGTGTTGTGGTTTAGGAAATTTAGGCTTTGTAAAAGGCTGAGGTAAAATTTGAACCCAGGTCTGTCTAGCAGTTTTGGTGTTTTTTTAAAAATATATTTTATTGATTTTTTACAGAGAGGAAGGGAGAGAGATAGAGACCTAGAAACATCGATCAGAGAGAAACATCGATCACCTGCCTCCTGCACACCTCCCACTGGGGTTGTGCCCACAAACCAAGGTACATGCCCTTGACCGGAATAGAACCTGGGACCCTTCAGTCCATAGGCCGGCGCTCTATCCACTGAGCCAAACCGGTTAGGGCTGTCTAGCAGTTTTTAACCTCTGTCCTATAATGACTTATTTTTATTAAAAGATAGCACAGTACCTGGTCAGTAGAAAATGCTAAAAAAAAATGCTGGTTATTAATATGTTGTTTAATGGTGTCCCATTGTATAGATGAGCTGGATCATAAATTAATCAAATTTCCTATTTAGAAATAGGTTATTTCAAATTTTTTCTGTGTTATTGTAAGGATTAAATGCTTAGAAGGTTTCCACACATAGCACTCAATAAATGATGGTTAAGACAAAACTTTGCATATATTCTTACTTATTTCCTTAGATAAACTGGAGAAGAAATGCTAGATCAAGGACTATGTATATTTCCAAGTCCTTGATACAAACTGCAATGATCTTTCTAAAATCTGATGCTGATACTTCCATGCTTAAATCCTTCAGTGATCTCCACACCATGTGTAGAAAAGGGACCACACGAAGCTCTCCGGGGTCCAGCTGGCTGCTCCCTGCTCCTCCATCCCCATCCTTTCCCACAGCTCTGCTTGCAGCGAGACGCATGCCATTCTAAAGCAGTTACATTTGTCAGTCCTTTCTGTGTAAAGACCTGCCCCCTTGTTTTTGAAAACTAGGTGTTTTTCCTGCCTAGAATCCTCTCCCACAAATCACAGCTTATCTTAGATCCCATTCCTGCCCAGAAATCTGCCCTGTTCCTCTCTCCCTCCACCTGGGTGAGGCAAGCCTCTGATGTGCTCTTATAGTTTGCTGTGCGTATCTCTTTACAGCACTAAGCCATTCTGCAGTGAAATGTTATTTGGGTTACTTGCTTGTCCTGTGTGCTAGGCTATAAGCTTTTAGAGGACAAGGAAAGCATCATATGGTTTTGGGGCTTGGTATCAGTAGTTAGGGCGGAATACATGTTGTTTGGATGAATGAGTGAATGAAAAATAAGGATCAGTTAACATATTTGCGGAAGAGCAGTCAGCAAGCCATACCTCTTCCTCCTTCGCAGGACCACACTCCCTCCCGTTCCACTCTGAAGTCCCAGCAATGTTTGATTTCACTATGTTATAATTAGACTTTTGATTGTAAGAAATTGAGACATGCTTAGCTAGAGAGTAGTGGTAATGGTTCACACAAAGCCTAAGAGGGATGGGGTCTTATGGACATCCGGGAATAAATAAGGCTGGACTCTATGCAAATTGGAGCCCAGGGGTGGTACTTCTGGGCTAGGAGTTCTTGAGTCTTGGCTCCAGTGCTTCATCACTAATGTGACTGAACTGCTCTTCCCCTGACTCTGTCTAGCCCTGCCTCCAACACACTCATCAGTTCTGCTTCCTCATAACTTAGGCTCCCCTAATCCTCATAGCTACTTCTGTCCATCACATCCTTTCATTTCAGCACCCACCTGTGGTCCTGACATTTCTTAGTTTACATTCATGAGGAAGGAAGTCATCTCTTCTAGTTAGATCACATTTCAGCCTGCTGGTCAGCCTGTGCGTAGCCCACCTGTGGCCTGCTCAACGTGGCTGCCCACAGCCTTGAGCTCAGGGCTATAAATAGGGTATTTTCCCCTTGAAGAGGCTTTGGGTATTTACTTGACATATGTTATCCATGTAGTTATTTATAAAATTTCTTATCCATTTTATCCAGTAACCATTCAGGGTAATATATATATATTTATTAAATATATATATATATATATATATTTAATATTTTTATTGATTTCAGAGAGGAAGGGAGAGGGAGAGAGAGATAGAAACATCAATGATAAGAGAATCATTGATCAGCTGCCTTGTGCACGCCCCCTACTGGGGATTGCACCCGAAACCCTGGCATGTGCCCAACCGGGAATCAAACCATGACCTCCTGATTCATAGGCAGACACTCAATCACGGAGCCACACCAGCCAGGCACCACTCCGGGCAATATTGAATGCGACTTTATAAGTATAGTATGAGCCTTAATCTGTCTTTGACACACAGGAACGAAGCTCTGCGTCTAGGATTATGGTAAAACAAGCACCATATTGTGTCCTAAATAGCAGTATCCATGCCTTCTGCTCTGGTTTGGGGGCAGGGTGGGCTTGGCCCTGGCCTTGCTTTACTTTCCTTCGCTTTGTGTAGGGTATTAAATTGAGGATGAATATATAACTTACTGGTGTGTGGAGATTTCTTGCTTCCTGGCTCAGAAAACTGCAAACAAGGTTGTCTCTCCTATACTGTCTTTCTCACCCCACACCTTTACTTCATTAGGACTCTGCCCTTTCCTCATGGAGAGCACCCAGGCGGGAACCGCTGCTGTGGCTCCAGCTGCCAGATGCCAGGTGATGTAGACTTCTCTGTTTTTGAAATGCTTTATTTGACTCCACAGTGTAACCCCTTTTTTTTCTCTGTCCTGGAGCCTTTTTTATCAGACCCACCAGGTGGATGAAGGATTCCCTAAGGAGTGCTCCTTCCCATTTGACTGTGGTGTCTGTCCCTCAGTGGTCTTTTCTTGCCTTGAGCACGTGCTGTGCTCCCATTAGCCTGTCGTCAGACACACAGCCCCTGTGGCCTTCACTCTGAGTGATTTTGCCTAAGAAATGATTGTATGGGTCTGATTGGAAGATTTGGGGAACAGTGGCCAGTTTAGTCCTGGGTTCTCTTTGTATGGACTAAAAGCAGGCCGGCCCCCAACAGTCCAGGGAGTGCTGGGTTAGGCTGGGGAATGAGAGAACCTCAGTGAGGTCATGAGTCCCGAGGAGCATGTGGTGGGCACGGTCATGTGCTTGCCCCCTTCTCACGCAAAGGCGTAGGGTCTTGAATTACATGCTCTTGCTCAAAACTTTTGCAGACACACTGAAGACTCATCTGGGGTTTTAGGATGTGGGGTAAAGATGCAATCTAGCAGAATCACAGAACATTAGAGTTAAATGAGAGGGATCCTAAATAGGATCTAATCAACATCAATGTTTTAAGGATATGTTTAAAAAGGACCATGGGTGGAATTTGAATAAAGTTGTAGATTATAGTAAAATAATGCTTTTTGTTGATTTTTATCATTATATTGTTATTATACAAGAGAGTACCATTGTTTTTACAAAATATAGATCTTAACTAATAAAAGCGTAATATTGAAATTAACCATTTCTCCAGGACGGGTAAGCCACGCCCACCAGCCAATCAGTGGCTGTATGCAAATTAGCCCAGCCAAGATGGTGGAAGTCTCAGCCCCGGGAGAAGCGGTGTGCGGCACTGGGGTCCCGCAAGGCAGATGGAAGACCTCTGCCTTGGGGGAGCCAGGAAGGGAGGAACAACCAGACCCGAGGTGCAACCTGGGGAGCGGGAGGAGCCAGCCAGCCTGTGGCCTGGAAGTAGATCCGCGATCGCGGGGGCACTCACAGAGGCGTAGCCTCCGTGTGTGCCGGTGCCCCCCTGGGGGAGCGAGCCGGCCTAGGCCCCCAGG